>JAAFCE010004209.1:5010087-5061823 GCA_013389805.1 Trigoniulus corallinus | reverse complement strand
GAAAGCTAAGTTTACTGGTTTTTCCTTGTCTTTATTTGTGGTCACTAGGTGATGGATAACCTTCTTAAAGAATTCAATAAAAATATCTCACCAAAAAACATACTGCAATAATAATTTCGATTATCCGACTCCGTAATTTGTAGCCGAGACCCACCCCAGTGCTTCTTTTTCTTTCCAGAAAAACATTTTTTTAAATAAACATGCAATAATGCATTAATGCCAGCATTTCTGAAATAATACTCATTCATTTTTCTAAATCCACTTTTTCTATAGTGTAAAACAGATTTATTTATTCATATTTCTATGCAATTTCTGCGTTGAAATGTACTTTTTCAAATCGTAGATCAAAATGAATCTTACACAATAAGGGCCACGACACTTTCTGCTGAAAGATTACTGCAGTAAATGCAAGTTAGGCTTACACATGACTGCATATCATTCAACCGTTAACCTACATTCATATTCGTGGCATTAGAAATATTTCTTGTCCTCTATAAATCTAAATGAAAACAAGGATCTTATTTCATAAATATTGAAGTGAGTAGTTTGCATGGTAAGCGAGCAAGTCTCGTGAGTTAACGAGCATGAGGTCGATACCAGTTTAAAAAACGATAATTTTAAACATTAGCACATGCAAAATAATCATGATTGGCAATCGGAAAAAATACTGAATTACTAAAGATGTCAATGTCGTCCCTAGGTTAAACTGTTCTGCCGCCCCTAAAAAATCCTTGCTCAAATACCTTTTGCTAAGAACATCGGGGAGGTAATTTATGATAATACATGGGAGAGCTCACTTCTGTTTCGAGCAAGAGCTGGGTCACTGGAGACGAAACAGAG
Organism: Trigoniulus corallinus; assembly: GCA_013389805.1. NCBI lineage: Eukaryota > Metazoa > Arthropoda > Diplopoda > Spirobolida > Trigoniulidae > Trigoniulus > Trigoniulus corallinus. The sequence goes on along the minus strand of JAAFCE010004209.1, from coordinate 5,060,983 downwards.
GATGGCAAAGATCACAGGCGGAGAGGAGGGCTTTGGATTGTGCGGGGATCAAATGTAGAATGTCAGGCATATTGGACCACTGCAAGAGGGGCTAAGAAACCCCCACCACATTGGAAGAGGTCCTGGGAGTGGCGGTTGTTGGGGTGGAGCGACTAGAGTGGGTGCGAATGGTAAAGATGTTGCTGGGGTGCTGATGGAGAACTAGACATATGGGTAACTGGCAAGGTATCAGTCACAACGGATTACATATTTATAAAATTACAGTATTTTACTTCCGTTCATGAGCATCAGTGCCGGCTCAAGTTTTTGCGAGGTGTTTTGTAGGAAAAAAACATTTAACATTTTCGTGTAATCACCAAGCTGAAGAATTCACTCAGTGTCCGGATAGAGTACAGGCGAAATGCGATAACCTCGACAGACACAGGAGCATGGATGCCCATAGACAACTTTCCAGAAGAGGAGCAATGTTCCATGCTTTGGACAACTTGAGTGTGTCGTCTGTCCCTTTATGCGGAGGCCTATGTACAGGAGCCTAAACTGAAGTCAGAAAGAAACTGGCTCCATTAACTGGGGTACTTCGTTAAATGAAAGTACTGATCTGTTCAGCAGTTCTGGGGTACTACGGTTGAAAAATACCAGAGTACACACTTGCCATTACATGCATGGAGCACAAGAGACGTTCCTATTACACATTACGCTATGCTGCAATTTCTTCTTTTATCCCTTTTGTCGTCCACAGCAAGGGCGTGGGTTCGTGAAATTTGGAAGAGGAATGGCTGTTGAATAATGCCACACGCCAAGCAGAAATATTAATATACTGAAGTTATACTTAGTAAAATTAAAATACTTTTCTTTATCTTGTGTCAAAACGTCTACAATTACTCTGTTAGTCGTCAAAGGGTCGCTCTAATGGACAGCAGCGTCTGTTCTGTAATCAAACACATACAAGCAGGAATTAAGCTACGACAGGTCAAAAAAAAGCTTTTTGGAGCAACTTCCTCTAATATCATATCGGGATGTTGGATGTATCTGCAGAGTATACAGTACTTATCCAGACATCCATTATGTCATAGTGATTTCTATCTAAAGAAAAGTCGGCAGAATTCTCAGACGTTGTAATACGCTGCACAGTATTTCATCGTCTAGTCAAAAAAACCAAATATTAATTCTCGGAAATCCAACTATAATTCTTTAGTCTGATATGGAAATGAAACTGAGAATTTATTGGTCAAATTTCCGAATTTGTTTCAATTCCGTGGGTCTGACAATCGTAGTTTGAGGTTGAAGCCTAACAACTCTTCATTCCCACCTACACTTTATAGATTACCCATTTTCCTGTTCGTACCAGAAACGTTGGGAAGTTTTTCCTTCATGGAAGCCAGAGGGCTAGTTCCACAGGCGACTCATGGGGCAGGCAAACCTAGGCGGCTAATTTCAAAGTGTCTTCCTTGCCATGCAGTCTATCGGTCATTTAAAATGTTCATAGCCTTGGTTTCCCAAACTTCTCTGATTGGTGGGGGCCTTTCTAAATGTTTAACTTTCTCAAGGCGCCCTGTTGCAAAGGCATAGCAATGTGACAAATGACAAGGGTGCGAGGAGCGCTTGGACAATATAGAACTGCATTAAATTTAATGGGGGGAAGGCGATGGACCCACTTGCCTAGGGCGCCTGAAACTCACGAACCGGGCCTACCTGCAATCCTGTAATGGACCTAACGGCCTCCTCTTCCCTTCTTCTCATTACGTGTCCATACCACCCCAAGCCTCCCTCACCCCAAGCTACCTCTAATACAGTCATTCCTAATTCTATCAGCTCTCGACTCGACACCCCATTGATGTACTGCAGCATTCGCATCTCGGCTACTACTAGCATTCTATTGGCGTGGCTCTTCCACACTGTCCAACACTCTGCTCCATATAGCAAAGCTGGCCTAACCACTACCTTGTAAAACTTCCCTTTGGGAGCACACAGGGCCCCCACTTGCTTGTCACCACTTCAACAATCTTGCACTGATTCTATGGGTCACATCCGAATCTAAGCTTTGAAACACTGATCCTAAAAGGCTCTTATAATCAAAGAGAGAACAACATAATAAGCAGAAATTGACAGACGTAGTTGGAATCAATATATTTCATCAAAGCATATCAATAATTAATAAGGCTTAATTATAAACCGATGATTGACTGGGGAGGGGAAAAAAGACAAAACCTGACTATGATATGTGAAGAACTTTATAGTGCTGCGTACAAATGCTGCTGCAAAGAATGAACAAGCACAGAGCCTTGAGCTGGGAACCAAAATAATGGCTCATGAGCCCATAATAACACAAACTATAAATCTATGACAATTAGTATCTGAAAAACAGAAGAGCCCTCTAACTGATAATCATAATGTAAAGGATAGGAGGGGGCACCTTCACAAGACAAAGAAATAACGTTAGCATTAGGAACATTAATAATGTAGATAATTATCACGATACCATTTTATGGGATAATAAAAGAACAGATTACAAATCAGCGTAGTCTTCATAAAACAAATAAGACCAACAAGCTTGAGGCCATTAGGAAAAAAACAACGGAAGAGGGACAAGGTCACTACTAAGGGTTTCAACTAACAGACCCGGACAAGAGTTCTTGATTTGGAAGAGGAAAAATTTAGACGCTATAACCGAAATCAATTTATTAAAATACAGCATTAGCGCATATTGTGCAGGGGACTAGAACCCCAGTGCCGGCTGCCATCAGGGGTGAGATAGCGGGCCCCGGACTGTCGTTATCATGCGTTCGCAATGTTATGGGAGTAGAGATCTCGGCTCCCATGGGAGATAATGCATCGAGTGTCTTCTGTGGGGTAGGCCTGCATCCCCCACCGACAACCTGGCCAATATTTCTGGTTCCAGACGCCCCCAGTTAGAGCAATCTCATCTAGAGAAGGGGCTACTCTTAGATGAGGGACGTCGAATGTGGGGGTCCATACAGGATGAAAAAAGGGGAGGAGGAGCTCATTAGGTCCATCCCAGGAATGCAGGTGGTTGGAAGTAACCGCGGCAGGGGGAGACTGAAGCAGACATAGGAGTAGGTTGTCCGTAAGGATATGGCTGTGTGTGGGGTGGACGGGAACCTGGTGGGAGATGGACGGGAGTGGAGGACTATAACCCGCAGACCCAACCTAGGCACAGACGGGATAAGGGCATGATGATGACAGCATTAGTGCATATTGTAAGAAATAATAGATGTTTGTCAAAGAAAGACACCAAAAAAAGGCGGACAGATGTTTCTTGCTCGATATCAAAAGCCTTTCAATCATCTCTTACAGTTATAGAGAGAAACATTTTAAAAATGAGCTAGTTGGCGTACTAAAGGAACCCGTGAGAATTAGATGGTGCGTTGTGGAAACAGCAACATTCAATTAATAATTCAGGTGACAAGAAATGCCTATTCAAATAAGTGACTTAATAAGGTCACATTAACATACGACCACACATGTCAAAATGTCTAGCAAACTGGATGAGACAAAAGAATTAAAAAACCATGAAACATAACAGACAACACAAAAATAAAGTCTAAAATAATATTGAGCACGAGTACTGTAAAGTTGAAACAAAACAAAATACTCCAGAATTATGCCTAGTTATAATCTTATTAATCAAATCCGTAATGATTAAAAATTAGCAAATTACAGACTAATGAGCAACGCGAAAACAGATCAATCAAAAATATCAGAAGTACACATGAGCACTGTAATTATTAGTACGGTGTAGGGCCACACTACCTAATGGACACCTTAGGCACAGTGCCTAGGTCCTACAAAAACATGATTAACAGTTCTTGTCAAAATTCTTGAATACTGTTAAAATGTCGTTTTGGACATGGTTGGCTCACCTCTAGAACGAATCTTTATAAATAACACTTCCTGTAATTAAGAGACCCAAGTGGGCTATCAGTCATGCAAGGCCCCAAAGGCTTGGAATATTCATTGGGCAGATGAGTTAGGGCTATCAACTAAGACACATACCATCGCCTCCTAGACACTATCCCAGAACCGTTTAACACATTACGTTCAGACTAGGCATTTTATTGTGCCTTTAGGACTTCACTGGTTATAAAGAGTGAGCCTAGATCGCTCCACGTGGTGCGTCATCGCATTCCAGGAGTCCTTGCTCCACAGTACGGTGCCCGCAATAGTTTCAGGAGCCAGGTGGCTCTTTCAGTGCCCTTCGATGGGTGACCTAGAATGGGTAATGGGCATCGTTATCCGTCCCCAGGCAGAGCAGGTACTCAGGCGAGTAAGCTATTGCTACCCTGACACCCTGTGTTGGTCGGTGGGAAAAGTGCCCGGGTAAGGATGTTTGAGGAGAAATTACCATGATAATAGCAAGTGAATTAAGGAGGACGGGATGACAATAAGAAGGATTAATAAGAACGTCTTTCTCACAGGGAAAATGGTCAGCACGTTTCACAGAATGGCCCACACAAAATCGCATTTTCCGAGCAGTATGGGTGATGGAGCCTTACTGCTGTCAGGCAACCAGAACAAAGAGTGAAATAATCCTATTAAGGTTCTGGTGGCTTTCAGAATACTGTAATTCAATCACTTTAAAACACAAATACAGAATCTAATCCAACCAACAGCGGTGCTTTAAGTATCTAAAAAGCACACTATCCAATTATCGTCAGATTTTGATTGTTATCGAGTCGGGTGTTCGAGGTTCCCTTTTAGTAAAGTGACAGTGCTCACCCATAAGAAGCTATAGCTTCACTTGCTACCCATCAGAAGGATGTTGATGTTTGTTCGTGTTTCAGGACCCTTCAAGTATAATGGCCATTAGAGCCCCGTCCACTGCATAGTTCTAATGCAGAGTCTGCACAGATGCAGAGTCTACACTGTTAAGATGATTTTTGGGTATTAGCAGTACCCAGTGTTCCAAGCGGCCACCCACGTTAGCAGGGCCGGCTTTAGGGCAAGGCGAACGAGGCGACCGCCTTGGGCCCCACGCTGGTGAATTAAAAAAAACTTGGTACTGGGGCCCCGCTATCGCCTGCTGCCTTGGGCACCTCTATTGTCTGCTGCCTTCGGCCCCGCAAACTCTAGGGCCGGCCCTGCATGCTAGTACTAACTGGGGTTGCGTTGCTTAACTTCAGTGATCAGACGAGAACTGGTGTGTCCAACGCAATACAGCCGCTCCCATGAGAAGGAGCCAGGACCGTAAACACGTACCTAGGCAAAGATCGCAACTACAGTTCATTTGCGACAGTGCTAAATCGGATTTTTTTTGTGAACTAACATGCAAATCGGTAAATTTCCAGACAATGGAGTTTATTATTCGCCCTGTTACAATAACGAAAAATAAGGGAGGGCAAACTACGGCTCGTGAGGTCAATTTGTGAGACCAACAAACACAGACCACACAAATTCATTAAATTATTGCTAAGTTATGAGCGAGATGTGACCTGCCAGAGATCTTGCATTTTGTTTCGTTGGTGTTTTAGGGCCCTTCAACTATAGCGGTCATTACAGCCCCCAGAGATCTTGTACTGTAGATGTGTATGTGGGTCGCACAGTGAAAAGTTTGCCCACTCCTGTGCAAAGATAAATTAGTGAGTTAAAAAGTGTTTTTGATGATTACAGTTCACCAAGAAAGATAGTTTCAAAACAATAAAGTGCTAATTTCAGGCTCTGTGAACGGGTAAGTGACATGAAGCCACACCTAGATGTTGGTCAGCGGCGAACCTGTCATTTTCAACCAAAGAATCACAGACGAAAGCTGAAATTTCTATAGCAGTTATAAGATATCCACTCTAGTAATTGAAATCCTAGAAAATCAGATTAAAATGCGAAAGTGCTGCTGAGGGAGAGGAGAGTGTATAACCTTTTACCCGGACATGCATGTAGGAAAAGTGTAGTACAGTAGTTAGATTTACAGTTGGCCAAACCGTGACAAGACTGCTGGAGAAAAAAAAAACGTTCAAACAGCCACAAGGGTTTAGAAATGTCAGAAGACGACATCGTTTCCTTGTTGTGTAGGCCCCGAGACAGAGCATCATCATTTCCTATTATAGCAAGTATCATTTGGAAATCTTTGAAGATAAAAGTCCCCACTGTTTGAAATATTCGCGGAAATGTCTACTACGGGAAATCATAAAAAATATTCCACTGCTTCCGGGTGGATGGGCGCACAAACTACAATTCCTGGGCCAATCTATTAGATTTATAATGAAAGTATATTCTTAAATGTAAGAACAACTAGCTACGACGTCTTAATGAGATGGTTGTTCTCGCCTACGTGTGAACTGGTGCGTGTTTTGTCGAGGGACAAGGCCCCTAATGGTAGTGGAACATCGTTAAAACTAATGATTCAGAGTAGTTAAGTGTATCCACACGCTCATATCCAGCTTGTGGTGATGACAGTCAACTAAGTGCCTCTTATCGAGAAATACAATTATTTCTCCCAGTCGTACAAAGCAACTCCTAACCCTTTTCCCGCCTATGGCAGGGTCGGGTACCCATTTGTCCCTCTGAATGGACACAGGGTGATATATTGGTCATAGTTTTTTCTGCAGCCGGTTGCCGGCCAAAGCTGCACCCCTACGCTTATTTATCGTCGGTCTAGTGTTCGTTGGGGAATGCTACCGACGCCAGGGGGCGAGCTCCTTCACCTGGAAATTTTGCCTCATCTACCCGTTGCATAGTAGAGAGGGTTCTTTTACGTGCAAGTGCCATCGTACACCCACACAGGACCTCGGTTTTACTTCTCATCCGAAAGAAGGCACACTCGCAGCTTCTCTCTCTCCCGAAAGAAGCTGACCCACCACGGTCCAGTATCGAACCTAGAACTACTGGCATAGTTGCCGAGCGTGCTAACAACTATGCCACCGAGGCGGGTTCCTTCCAGTCGTACACAAATACATATTCTGAATTATTTTTGATGTCCATGTGCAATAGTTTAATACAGTATGTGTAAGGATATGGTAGCGTGTAGAGTGCACAAGGACCACGTTGTTTGTTTGTTTGTTGGTGTTTAAGGTCCCGTCAACTACAAGGTCATTAGAGACCCGTCCACTGCGTAGTTCTAATGCATATGCTGCACAGACACTACACCAATGCGACGATTATTGGGTATTAGCAGTACCCAGCTTTCCCGAGCGACCACCCATGTCAGTACTAACTGGGCTTGCGTTGCTTAACTTCAGTGATCAGACGAGAACTGGTGTGTCCAAAGCAACTCGCCGCTCCCAGGACCACGTGGTAGATTGGTACGAGTGGAAGGGTAGAACCTGCAGACCCGACCCTGCCACAGACGGGATAAGGGCATGATGATGATGATGACGTGAAATAGTTTAATAACAAATTATACACCGTAAAAATCACAAGCTGCATATCAGTTGTTGCCCAACAAAATGCGCAGTTGACAAAATATTGGCAAACTAATGTGTACGTGCTAATGACACTATTTATTTTCTGGATATTTCAATCCCAGAAGACCGAGTCAAACCGGAACGAACCTTAAAAGCAGACATTTAAAAATAATAAATTTCTTCCTAAAGTAATCGAAATTTTCTTCAAGTTTTACCGTATTTTGTAGATATCCCTTCATGTGAGTTCTAGATTTCTTTCTTTCAATTTAAGAGACAGGCGTCGAGTAATGGGCCATAAATGTGAAAAGAGATCGTCGCTATAATACTCTTGGGTTAATTTGAATGTTATTTATGGATTTCAAGGGGTTCTCTTTTATTGTTTCAAACCTAACCACATTAACCTGATCAAGAAAGCTGAAATCTGCATCTATTTTTTTTACGACGATGCCATTTTAAAACCAATTTCACATTAAATTTCATTTTCTTTGGTCGCTTGACAATTTTGTTTCTTTTTATGCATTTTTTAAAGCATCGTCTCTTTTCTACGCGGAATAAAATAATGATTTCCTTTCTGGAAGCTGTGCATCATTTCATTTTGGAGCAACTATTGCCTTTTGACATGGATGCCAATGAACTCTAAATTTACCATTTTCTACAATGTTTTTAACTTGGTTGCAGTAAATATCTTTACAAATGCAATATCCATAAACTGTGTCCCAAAATTTCTTTAGAGTAGCCACGCATCAACGTCTCATTTAACTAACATTTATTGAGCAACAGTCTGCAACAAATGTGTCACTAATTTAAGCCGCCACTCCATTTTTCGTCGTAGTTGAGCTGATAATAACAAAATATTTCCTGGCAGTCTAAAAATAGCTTCAATTATACAATATTTGAATTCTGTAACCATCATTCCGCATCGATAGTCCACTGATAGTGTTTGACTCCTCAGTCCATGGCAGACTCGATCCTGACCCGGGTGGGATGTTAATTCGGGCGAGAAGGAAGCCTCAAGTGTGCTTTCCCTGTTTGACGTCGCCTGCACGTTAAAGAACCCTGAACAGTTAACTGTTGGAAGAATGAAAAGGCCGCCCTGTTTAATAGCCAGCCACATGTCAGCTGTACAGGGCCGGCCTTAGGGGCGGGCAGTTCGGGCTGAATAGGGACAATTTTAACTTCTGTAGATAAGATACTTTAATAAGATACTGGCAGAACTTCAACTCTTGATACACTATGCTATGCCTTACCCGGAACGGTGGACCACTGGGCTTCCCAAATTACACTTGCCGACGGCCTCCCACTTCGCACTTGCTCGGGGCCTCCCACTTCGCACTATTAGTAGTAGACAGGCTCTTAGATTTGATGATACGCGTGCATACCGACAAATCAACATGGTGCCGATCTGGTCAATTCATTCCTAAACGGGACGAATTACTTGCATGTAAAAAAATCCCCAGCCCTGGTCAGGATAGAACCTGATCATTATAATCCGAAGAAAAGTAGCAGCTCAACGCATATGAAAGTGAAGAGGATATGACAAGGTGGTGCAAAGTCTCATCAACAAAATATACAGACAATGATCAATATTAGAATGGATGTTAACTGGATGCCACAGCCCTTTTTACGGATTTTCGACTTCATCCTGTCATCTCACTGGTTTCCCACTTATGGTTCCAAGATACTCCGTCAAGAAGGTAATACAAAAATGGAGTAACAAGCTAATGAATATTTATTTCGACAGCGGAGAGAGCTATGAAAGAGGACCTAGGGACCTCAAGAGAGAGAATTGATGATGATGGGGTTTTTACGTGACTGCATGTCAACCTGATGTCACAATGCTTTCAGACACTTTTTACAATCAGGCCTTGATGCAGTATACAGAACGGGCCTGACTATTCTACAGGGTTCTCCTGCCTACTTATAAGCCTTAGAATGCAGTTCAAAAAATACGATTCAAACGTTTGATACACTTTCAGTACCATTTCATTTCCGGTAGGTAATGAATACTTGACAGTGGTTAATAATAAAGTGAGGTTTTTCTCTTCCATTCTTTCACTCTCTCACTGAATAAAAAAATATCCTATAAATAAAATTTAATGTGGTCAAAGTGAGCTGTGATGGTATGGCGACTGAGGATGAGATAACTGCACTATATCAAACGAAATACAGTAAAATTTAATGAAGTCCTAGCAAGCTTTGTCGAATTTTAGTATGCAGTTGGATTTCATTTTTTTTCTCTCTCTCTCTTCTGCTACGATACACTTTTCCTCCTCATTTTATATCGTAAAACTTAAACTCATAGAGTCGTTTGTAGGTATTACAGCTGTCACGTCCGCCGAATAAAACTGATCAAGATTACTGAGAAATATATTAAATGACGTCATGAAAGGAAGTCATAAAATACAAGCACGAAATTTCGATATATCTCCAAAGTCCTGTGTTTAAAAATAAATTCTTAGTTAAGCTCTGTTGTAAATGGATTTTGCAACTGTGTGTAACAAATGTCTGAAAATGAAAACTTGCTAAAATTATTAGTTAATAGAAACAAAACAGAGAGATAAAAATAATCGCGTAAAAAATTTTCACAATGGAGAAAATAAAAAGTCCATAGACAACCAACCATCATAATACCCTTATCCTGCCAGTGGCAGGGTCGGGACTGCTGGTCCACTGATCATGGGGAGCGGCAAATTTCGTTGGACACACCAGTTCTCGTCTGCTCACTGGAGTTAAGCAGCGCAACCCCAGCTAGTACTGTACTGACATGGGTGGCCGCTTGGGAAAACTGGGTACCGCTAATACCCCCCAAAAAATCGTCGCATTAGTGTAGTGTCTGTGCAAGTCTCTACATTAGAACTACACAGTGGACGGGGATCTAATGACTTTGTAGATTATGGGCCCTGAAACACCAACAAATGAAATGAAACGCTGATCATGCTCTGACTGGGGTTACCTTAGCCAGGCGTCTGGAACCCGCAGGAATATTGCTTTGTTGTCTGTGTTTGTTTGTTGGTGTTTTAGGGCCCTTCAACTACAAGGTCATTAGAGTCCCGTTCACAGCATAGTTCTTATGCAGATACCGCACAGACACTACACTAATGTGACGATTTTTGGGTATTAGCAGTACCCAGTTTTACCAAACGGCCACCCATGTCAGTAGGACTAGCAGGGGTTGCGCTGCTTAACTTCAGTGATCAGACGAGAACTGGTGTGTGCAACGCAATTCGCCGCTCCCTTGCTGTCTGTGGGGGGATGCCGGCCTACCCCGCATGTTGCAATACGGCATTATACAACCACAACAGAAATTTTGGCAGGTAAATTAATGCTTTGTTGGTTATAATGTTGCATGGTGCCTGACCTATTGCACAATAACTGTAACAGGGATATTCCAGACCGCATGAGGGCCATAGACAACCAACCAACCTTCAAAATAGATATAATATCAGCCCCGGAAAAAGACATGGTAGGATGCGCTTATAAATGGCTACTTTTATCAATTGCAGATAGAAAGATGCGTTATATAGGTGCTCATAAAACATCTAAGGAATACAAATTATGATAAATGGACAAAATACTGGATATTAATGAAGCATAAAACAGTACCGAGAAAGGATTCTATACCACAATAAAGTCCTTTTTACCGAAAAAATATCTATAACTTGGGTGCCACATTTCACTACTAGAGGCCTTCGTCACCATGGCAACTGCAACAGTTTCTAAACGCTGAATTCATCTCATTAATCATGCATCGCGAATAGAGATTGCAGTTTTACTGAGAGATAAAAAACGGCATGCAATTTAATAGGAAAAGGGGGAAATTTATGCAGATGTCGAAGTAACGAATAGGCAAAAATGAATAAAATCTACTACGAGATAAAGGAAAATGACGGAATTTACAAAAAAAGCAGTACAGTATAAGAATGGCGAGTCATAGAGTAACTGGGGAGATGTGGGAGAAATGACAAGAAGAAAGAATGGGTAAAAAATCGCCCTACAGATAATGAATAACAGTATCAAGATTCTAGTTCACTATTGTCTACATTTACGAAGAATTTCGGAAGAAAATGGACATTAAGACAGTAGTTTTCATTTCTGAAATGTCTATTCAATTACTCTTTTGATTTCTTTATGTAATTTTCTTTAAAACGTTGCTATTTCACTATTGGAAAAGAAGCGAATAAGAAAAAATATTTGTCCTGCATCATGTAGAGGGAAGCAATAGGTGGCGTGCTCAATTTACGTGTGGGAGCGGCTGGATTGCGTTGGACACACCAGTTCTCGGCTAATCACTCAACCCCAGCTAGTACGGACATGACTGGGTATCGCTAGTATCCAAAAATCGTCGCACTAGTGCAGTGTCTGTGCAGTCTCTGCATAAGAACTACACTGTGGACGGGGTCTAATGACCTTGTAGTTGAAGGGCCCTAAAACAACAACAAACCGGCTAGTACTACATGGGTGGCCGCTTGGGAAAAATGGGTACCGCTAGTACCCAAAAATCGTCGCATTAGTGTAGTGTCTGTGCAGTCTCTGCATTAGAAGCACGCAGTGGATGAGCGGCGAGTTGCGTTGGACACACCAGTTCTCGTCTGATCACTGAAGTTAAGCAACGCAAGCCCAGTTAGTACTGACATGGGTGGTCGCTCGGGAAAGCTGGGTACTGCTAATACCCAATAATCGTCGCATTGGTGTAGTGTCTGTGCAGTTTATGCACTAGAACTATGCAGTGGACGGGTCTAAAATGACCTTGTAGTTGACGGGACCTTAAACACCAACAAACAACAAAACAACAACGCAGTGGATGGACGCTCTAATGACCTTGTAAGTGATGGGCCCTAAAACACCAACAAAACAAAAATTGATTTACGTGCCAGTGGTTCCAGGCCTGATACTGGGTCGAGGTGGGTTGGCTTCTGTCGGGAGAGAAGTAAAACCGAGGTTCCGTGTGATGCACGATGGCAATGAATGAGTGCAGCTGACTCAGGAACTCATCAACAGTATGACGAGTCATTATGCTACTTGGGTGTCTGTTAGTGGTGCCCGTACCTCCTATTAGCTTCACTATCGGAACCACCTTGCAATGTCAGCTTTGAACATTCCTGATCTCGAGTGATTTTATTTGTTACGTTGGTGTTTTTAGGGCCCTTGAATTTCAAGATCATTAGAGCCCCGTCCACTGCGTAGTTCCAGTGCAGAGGCTGCACAAATACTACCCTAATGCGACGATTATTGGGTATTAGTAGTACCCAGTTTTTCCAAGCGGCCACCCATGTTAGTACTAGCTGGGGTTGCGCTGCTTAACTTCAAAGATCAGACGAGATCACGGGAGTGTCCAACGGAAGAAGCCTCTCCCTCGATCTCGTGTGAATTACTCTGACTTTGCAATGGTATTTTCCCTGCTGTAAGGCATGAATTGCTGTTGTACATACAGTACTATGTCTTCATACCAAAATTTACTAAATTCTGTCCAGTGGTTTTAAAGACATTTCAATAAATGTGTCTATTCTCTTAGTTTTGAACATGTGTCTAGTCTCTTGTATGATGTTACAGGAGCATAGACCACCAACAATTTTATATCAAACATATAAAACTGGGCACGTTACCCACTGCGCCACCAAGGCGGAATACCTTATTCTAGTTTGTTTGTTTATTGGTGTTTTAGGGCCCATCAACCACAAGGTCATTAGAGCCCCGTCCTCTGTCTATTTCTGATGCAGAGACTGCACAGACATTACACTAATGCGACGATTTTTGGATACTAGCGGTACCCAGTATTCCCAAGCAGCTACCCATGTCAGTACTAACTGGGGTTGCGTTGCTTAACTTCAGTAATCAGACGAGAACTGGTGTGCTCCCACACCTTTTTCTAATATACAGTACATATAAAAGAAATTGTTAGAGCAACTTATGAATTAAATGAAAGCACGATGGTGGAATAGGTCCTAAGTCGATGATTACCATTACACTAATATATAAGTATTCACCCTCTGCTTTCTTTCTCAAAAATAAATCATTTTCCGCCCACGTTAGGGTTGAGTGTAGATGAGTTCGGGAGGGTTGGAAAAATGACGATTCAAGATTGAAGACAAAGAAAAACAATGGGCAAAAAACTACCGGATAGAGACACCGAGGGAGGAGACGTACAGAACTTATGGGCGAACTGCTAGATGATGATTTTACGTGGTTGGCTGTCAAATAATGCCACAACCCTTTTAGTCGCCTATAAGAATATCCAGGAATACACGAGTGTATATTTATGAACCACAAATTACTTTTGATGAAATTCAGGTAATGCAAGGCAACAAAAGGAAGGAGAAAGGATGATACGGTAAAGAAGATCTAATGGGTTTCCTCTGTATTGTTTACAAATGAGACACACCTGAGAACATTTCACATTTTCATTATTAACAACATCAACACCATTTCATTCACATTTCATTAACAATTAATACCTCCAGTGTATTTATGATACATTAGGGTTTTGATGTATTTAATAAATTAAGAGCCACAGAAAAATTAGAGCTTTAATATTAATATCATTTATGTAGTGCATAAAAAATTCAGAGTAAGTAAACAGTATGGTTGTCATTATCAGATAAGGTAGTTGGATTTACAGTCTTTATATCATCACAATTCAGTTCCATAATAGTTACACTTCATAACTGTTATCATCATACCCTTATCCCGCCTGTAACAAGGTTGGGTCTGTGGGTTCTAGCCCTCCATTCCCGTCTAACTCCCACCAGGTCATTGTCCACCACACACTATCATATCCCTATAAACAACTTGTTCTCACGTCTACTTTGGTCTCCCTTTGCCACGGGTTCTCCTAGCCACCTGCAATTCCCGTAATGGACCTAACGAGCTCCTCCTCCCCTATTCTCATTGCATTTTACTTCCTAACTGTTATGTGGTCAATAATTACTATATACCGGTAAACAATCCAATATCTATGCCATTCAATAAGACAGCCTATGTCCTGGCCACAGATAGACGCAGAATGAGCAGTAATTCCAACTTGGCTAGTGCAAGAGTAACAAACTAGTTTCTCTTCCGGCCCGTATTAGAAAAAAGGGTCCCCCATCTACTTCGCATTCTACCATGTTCTGTCGTACAACCGGCTCTCATGTTTGCTTCGGACACCCTTTACCCCATCTACTTCTGATGACCTACATCCCTGTGAAGGACTAAACCAGCTCTTTCTCCACACATTACATGATTTCTTTTGCATTTCAAGAAAGCCATTTACGACCTTACCTTGGAAAGTGGCCCCTTGAATTACTATTAATGTGCTTGCCAGCTGTGGTTTAGCAATTAATGAACTCGTTACATTAGTAAAGTAACGCAAGAATCGAACCATCAGTCGCACAATCATGTCAAGTTGCAGTAAGACATGATGTGCTTCAGGCAGAAGAAAGCGTAATAACTAATACTTAAATAGTTCTGTCCTGTGAATGCGGTAAAACGCGTCAAATTCAACATTAGTTTCTCAGCCTAAGTGCATTCCTTTTTGACATTTAGTTCTTGGGCAAGTTACTTGGAGCACGACAGACATTAGTCCTTCAAAGAATCAAAGAGTGACCCCACCAAAGCGAGATCCCTACAAACTGAGAAGTTAACTCTGGTCACACCTATGCTTATACTGCCGTTGACCTCAATGCTGTCTACAAAAACTAGAAATGCTGACAGCAAGGGGGGAAACTATTAATAAAAGTAAATTGCAGCCTGCATCAGTTGGTTAAAGTTAGCTTTAGTGGCCAGTCCCCATCATTCCCTCTCAGTCTCATGCTGCCAGGAGAGAAGCTACACACCCCAGACAATTGCAAAACAGTGGACATTTACTGTTGACAATAACTTAACCGATTCAATTATCTCTGACATTATATGAGTGGATGCTTATAGTATTAATGCATTTATTCGACAGGGAACTAATTTTGCCCTAGGTTTCATTGTTGGCAAGATCTGCAAATAGAAAAACGATCAGAGAACTTTAATCCTACACCTAAAATGTTATAACACGGTCTTTAAAATTTTTAACTTATTCAAGAGTATTTAGCCTTAATTGAATGTATCTTTCCGCAAAGGGTTCAACAAGGTCGAAGTCATTGAAATAGTTGTCAATTGATCCAAATCTCGAGAAAGCATTTGAATGTGCTATTTTAAAAGCAGCATCTTAGTTTTAATTGTCTTAAATTAACAGAATTTATCGCAGACTGCAGTAATAAAATACAACAGGATTCTTCATGGACTGGAGGAACATATTGTGTTTTCCGTCTTATAAATGGCAAAGCTGCTGGTTCATGGTTTGAACCATGATCTGAACAGTATAGATGAATAAAGGGTTGACAAAAAAGGTCCTGAAAGCCTTAATTCCCAAGTCGTTTTATTTTCATCAGGGCTCATCCACTTAGTAAACACGTCTGCCTTGGTGGTCCTTGATTCACAGAGTGCGGCCATAGGAACATGGAGGGAGAGGGATTAAGTAGTCGGAGCAGAAACCTTCAACGACTGTCAGTTCCTGACACGCTGTTATACATTCAGCCATGTATAACAACTATCATTTTCCACAATTGCTGTCCATCACTGTCTCCATCTATTATACCTTTTGTTGGTTTAATGGCATGGATCTCGTCTCTAGAGATTGGAAGAATTGAGTCGTTATCCATCTGGTGTGCAGAAGAACTGAGTTCAATTCCCAGATGTTAAGACATGATGGGGCTGTCATCTGTTCTCCTTTTCCCGTTCGCATTGACACCTGGAAGGCCATCAACTACAAAGGCCATTAGAGCCCTATTATAGGTGGAAAGAGAGAATTACAAAAGAGGTGCTGTTATAAGATATGGTTTTGCATGCGCTTTTGTGGATATTTTCACAAAAATTTAAGGGACCCTGGTCTAAACTAGGATTATATTGGAAATGACCCCGGTCTCGAAATAAATGAATTATGTATGCACTACACCTGTCGCCTGGTTGAGTTGGTGCACCGAGAGGAGGAGGAGGTAATAATAACGCAATATTAATAGAAGGCTCTTGGCATCTCACCGAAATGACAAAGGCTTACACTGAATTTTAATATCCACCAATTGAGTCTCGTCTTAGAACTGGGCTCGACATTCCCATTTCCAGCAAGCACAACATCAAAGTTATAAAATATAATGTATTATCGATTTTTTTTAATTCCGCCATTTTATATTAAGTCAAGTTTTCATGCCTTCGGCTGACACAACCACCTCGGAACGGGGAAGAGAAAAAATGCCCTCTTATATTATAATTTCTTAAATGCTATTCAAGATTTAGCCCAGGGGGATTTTTTTCCTTGGGTCTGAGTAAAATATGCTTTGTTCTAAGATACTTAAATCAAACGTCAGTAATAAATTCTGCTTTAAATAGCATTTTACACCTCTCCAAACGTCGATAGGCACATACGCATCTGCTACATTGGAGGAGACATAAGCATCGCACATTATCCTACATTTTCCGACGAGGACACAAAAGCCATAAACTCGAGTGAAAAGGAAGTCATCCAACGAACGTATTTCGATAATTTTCTAACGATACATTTCTGTAACAGTGTAAACATATTGCAGTTAAAGCTGAACTCTTATTTGTAATGTGAAAAATCATTACAAAAATTCACTGTTCTAGTTTAGAACTAGCATATTCAATTACAGGAAGTTCTGATGGTTTAAAAACCAGAATTTGCCCTGCCGGATGGGTTATAAGGTAAGCAACACGGATATAACAAGAATTTCACGATTGGTTATATAAAATTTCGTCCACGGTGTAATGTGCACAATAACAAACACCTGCGCCCAGAATGGAGTAGTAATGTGGAGCCTGTATAGACACCACAGGGTTACAATGATTAGGCATCAGTAGTACCCAGTATTCCCAAGCGGTTACCCATCCTAATACTACCTGAGATTACGTCGCTCAACTTCAGTGATCAGACGAGAACTGGTATGTCCAACGCAATACAGTCGCTACCTCAATACATCACCCTTGTGTCTATTCAGAGGGACCTAACCCTGCCAAAGGCAGGAAAGGGATTAGGAGTTGCTAGTTGCTTGTAGCAAGAGTTCTTATCAATTATGTGCAAATGGCATCGTGCACACACCACTTCGAGCCCAGACTTTGCTTCCCATGCGACGAAAGACGCACATAATATCCAGCATCCACTCAAGAATATGCTGATGCTGCCCTGGATCGCGGTAGCTGATGACACCACTAGTGCTTAGTTGTAAACAACCGGAGCGGGCTTACGCAATCCTGAGCTGCTTTGATAGGTTTCGCTTCGTTTGTTGGTGTTTAAGGTCCCGTCAACTACAAGGTCATTAGAGACCCGTCCATTGCGTAGTTCTAATGCATAGACTGCACAGACACTACACTAATGCGACGATTATTGGGTATTAGCAGTACCCAGTTTTCCCGAGCGACCACCCATGTCAGTACTAACTCGGCTTGCGTTGCTTAACTTCAGTGATCAGACGAGAACTGGTGTGTCCAACGCAACTCGCCGCTCCGCTTTGATAGGTGAACCCCCGCACCCATGTAGTTCACACTTCTGAGGGGAGCACTCCATTTAATTTGCACCTGGCCCGGGCATTTCGTCATGAACTCATGGACAGGGTCAACCGAAGGGATAAAATTTTTCGGACCCTGGTTTTATAGGGGCCCGGACATTACCCCACAAATTTTCACGCTTATGTACGAGGCCTATGTTAATTTTTCTCCCGAGCCCGGTGTCGGTCCTCGACAACCCCCGCCAATAGATGTAGGTAACATTCTGTGGTAGGCACTCCTTAACATCGGTTAATCCAGCATTCGAGCCATAGACAGGGCGATGTTAAAAAAACCAAAATCCAACTGCCCTATTATGCCGGGTAGTAATGAGGTGTCGTAAAACACCCACAAATATGTCCCAAGACGTCTATAAAAGGTCTTTTACACACATTATAGTTCTGAACCCCGTAATGCTATTAAATCCAAGTCCCAGTAATGGAATTTTAATGGTCTCTATCATTTTTTCCCGTCATATCACAACTCAACTTTAATGAGTGATCCTGTTGGCATGAAAAGTTTAATTTCCTGAAGAGTCAGGTTGCCTAGAGATGACTGTCTAGAAAGTGCTTCATTCTGCTCTTCTATTTATCCTTGGAGAACCTGGACTAGTAGATGCCTGACACCTTAGGTAAAAACGAAGACAAAGCACTATATCCCTCATTCGGAGTGTTTTAGGACTTGGGGACTATCAGGTGACATTGCACATCATTGAAAGGTTCCCAAACGCTCAAATTACGCCACCTTTAGATAGATTATTTTCATTTCGTTGGTGTTTTAGGGCCCTTCAACTACAACGGTCACTAGAGTCCCGTTCACTGCATAGTCTGCAAAGAAACTACGCTGTCACAACGATTTTGGGTATTAGCAGTACCCAATGTTCCCAAGCGGTCACCCATGTTAGTACTAGCTGGTTTTCGTTGCTTAACTTCAGTGATCAGACGAGAACTGGTGTGTCCAACGCTAAACAGCCGCTCCAGCATGATGAATGATAGATAAGCGAGCGTTGCGGGTTCAGAATTAAGGACAAAATGATACTAGGTCCCTTCGTCGTCTCAGGCTAGGGTCTACACGTAAATCCGACACTGGAGTTCTAAGAATTTCGGCGGTGTTTTCAGCAATGACTGTTGAGAGAAAACAGATGCTGACTAATGGAGTGCTCCTCTGTGGATTCAACGCGACCGTTTTGAAAAGTTGAAACCAAATACAATAATGGGATTTCTTGTCAAAAGTCGAAGTTTAGCACAGTAGTACTAATGACTTCTTTGTGCTATTGTATGTACCCCTAAATTAAAGCGATTAAATTATAAAGCCATACATCTGCTACCTACTGTCATTTGAGATTTGTTATTGACATCTGCACAGAGCACAGCTTTTAAATTTTCCAACGGTGGATCGGCGTGATGTAGAGAACGTCGTATGGCTTTATACCTTTTATTTCCCTCTGCAACTACTGTATGTACTTACCAAGCGAACCATTTAAGATACAGAGCAGCAAAAGCAACTCCTAACCCTTTTTCCCGCCTATGGCAGGGTCGGGTACCCATTTGTCCCTCTGAATGGACACAAGGTGATATATTGGACATAGTTTTTTCTGCAGCCGGTTGCCGGCCAAAGCTGCACCCCTACGCTTATTTATCGTCGGTCTAGTGTTCGTTGGGGAATGCTACCGACACCAGGGGGCGAGCTCCTACACCTTGAAATTTTGCCTCATCTACCCGTTGCGTAGTAGAGAGGGTTCTTTTACGTGCAAGCGCCATCGTACACCCACACGGGACCTCGGTTTTACTTCTCATCCGAAAGAAGGCACACTCGCGGCTTCTCTCTCGCCCGAAAGAAGCCGACCCACCACGGTCCAGTATCGAACCTAGAACTACTGGCATAGTTGCCGAGTGAGCTAACCACTATGCCACCGCGGCGGGTCATTTAAGATACAGAGCAGATACTATAAAAACAGAGGTGTCACCGGCAATAGGGCAAAAAATACAATAGGCTACAATACAGATGGTCGGGAACTAAATAGCGAATCGCTCAGCCCTACTTCATCACGAACGCTTTCCCGGTTCGTTCGTTGGTGTTTTAGGGCGTTTCAACTACAAGGTCATTAGAGCCCCGTCCGCTGCGTAGTTCTAAAGCAGAATCTACACAGACACTACACTAATGCGACGATTTTGGGGTATAAGCGGCACCCAGTGTTCCCAAGCGGCCACCCATTTCAGTACTAGCTGGAGATGCGTTGCTTAACTTCAGTGATCACACCAGAACTGATGTGCCCAACGCAATAAGCCGATCTCTCGGACAGTGGCGTTCCGAGGGTATTTTGCGCCCAGGGACAAAGACCGAAATTTGCGCTCTCTAAACTTAATGCGAACCGTATTTTTGCACTCCCTGTCTTCTACGCCCTGGGACATCTGACCCCCTTGGCCCCCCCCTCTATACGCTTCTGTTCTCGGGTGTCCATTTTTGTCCAATTTGGGAGCGGTGAGTTGCGTTGGACACACCAGTTCTCGTCTGATCACTGAAGTTAAGCAACGCAAGCCCAGTTAGTACTGACATGGGTGGTCGTTCGGGAAAGCTGGGTGCTGCTAATACCCAATAATCGTCGCACTAGTGTAGTGTCTGGCAGTCTATGCATTAGAACTATGCAGTGGACGGGTCTCTAATGACCTTGTAGTTGACGGGACCTTAAACTCCAACGAACAAACAAACAATTTGTCCAATTACTACACATGCGGACGGGGTTCAACGCTTCCGGATGCTAACCAATTTTTGCCAAATTGCGCATATATTTTACTTCATATAGAAAGAGATCTTAAATAGATCTGCCTCTGTGTCACAACAGGTGGCGTGTAAAACTGAGGGCCCGTGTGGTGCACGATGTCATTTGCATGTAAAAGAACTCTCTCTACTACGCAACGGGTAGATGATACAAAACTTGTTTGGTGTAGGAGCTCGCGAGCCCTTTGGCGTCACGTCGGTGGCATTTCCCAACGAATACCAGACCGACGATAAATAAGCATAGGGGTTGCAGCTTTGGTCGGCAGTCGGCCGCGGAAAAACCCGCCCAATATATCATCCTTGTGTCCATCCAGACTGACAAGACAGTGTCCGACCTTGCCATAGGCGGGAAAAGGGTTAGGAGTTGCTAGTTCCTTGTAGAAAGAGTTCTTAACATTGCGCACACACCGCACCGAGCCTTACTTCCCATCCTACGAAAGGCGTACTGGGACCTCTCTCTTTCGGCGAAAAAAGACAGACAGTAATCCACCACGTTACCTCTGCGCCATGGAGACGGGACGCAATCCGATCTTTCCTGCTGAGACTTGGGTCAGGTAGCAATGTGTCCCGTTGGCTGCCGACCCAATGCAACAACCCCGACATATTTAATGTTGGGATACTTTCTGAGTGGAGAGACTTTCTTTCGCTAATGCCAGAGGCGTGAGTCCGGTCCTAAATCTCTGGGATAAAACTATGGGTAAAAGAAGTTGAGATGGAAGTGACGTCAGCGATGTCGGTTGGGCTTTTCTAACATACTTGAAACATCACAACGCTGGAAATTTGTGCTCCTTAATATGGAGGCTTTATTTAGATTAATAATTTCGTATGCGTTACTTGGTATTTTTATGAAAAGATTAATTAAGGTAACATAAAAGATTATAGTATAGTTTCTAAGTTACATTAGATATGCAATACAAAGGTACATGTAATCAATATTAATTAGCGAATTCTGTTGTATCCATTATGAAAATGTTACACCACTTATTATACAATATTCATTATTTACCTTATTCATTTTTTACGACGTTGGGGGCCAACTTAATAACGTCCGGGGCTTCATATTTTTCGAGTAAAAAAAGAGGTACTTTTATGCAAAATTTATTTCTAGACATTAGCGAATTTTTGAACAAGTATGTCGATCTCATTACCATATCGTTTTCATGAATCTACCACATTTGGTATCATATTACTCTCGACTGCTCTCCAGAGTTCCATTTAAGGAAGTGCAATTAAAAATCTGGCTTTCCAAGATGACAACAGGCACCGGATAGAGATTAAGAAAAGAAAACGTTATAATATCCCATTAGGGAAGTACCTATTTATCCCTACTGATTTCAGTTTGGTTTATTCTTCCAGGAACTTTATCGAGTTATACATTTACCCCAATCCCCCGTCCTAGAGGGTTGTTTTACGGACCTACCTCGGTGAAGCAATAGGTAGCGTGCACGATTTACTGCCCCAGTGGTTGCAGGCTCGATTCTCGATCGTGGTTGGCTGGCTTCTTTCGGACGAGTGCTCCTCCCTTCGGATAAGTAAAACCGAGGTCCCGTGTGGCGTACGATGGCATTTGCACGTAAAAGAACCCACTCTACTATTCAACGGGTAGACGAAGTAAAATTTCCAGGGGTAGAAGCTCTCCCCTTGGTGTCGATGGAGTGTCTCAACCAACAGTAGGCCGACGATAAATAAACATAGCGGTTGCAGCTTTGATGGGCAGCTGACTGCGGAAAAACACCGTGTCCATTCAGAGGGAGAAGATGGGTACCCGACCCTGTCATAGGCGGGTAAAGGGCTAAAAAGCTGCTTGCCCTAACTTGCCGCTTTTACGTGGTACCAAAGCTTTACTCCCTATCCGACGGAAGGTGCACTCACGTCCAATCGCCGCTGGTCTGCAGTACATGCCTGCAAAACCCAAATGATCTTTCTTCCCGAGATTTTGCATAATACTGAATAATGGATGGCAGTGGTGCCCCTCCTTGAGTGCCACTCATCTGCAGTGCAGGCTGGGAAGGCCCGCTTCAGTTAGCCCTGCTTAAACCTATAACATCTTAACCATTTCTCCTTTTCAGCAACAAGTAAACTGTTATTATGTTGTAGGGCCTACAGCGTTACAGAGCACTTGCAATAAAATAATGGATATTGGCAAGCTGTTGGACGGTGGAATGACTAGGTTTGATGCTTTGCGTTTATTACGTCAATTCAACGTTGTTCAAAGAAGCTAAAGCACGCCAACTTGCCGGACTTGGTTGAATCACACCTTTAGATTCACGGCATCATACGCAATAACTTTTTAAATGGATAAGCCAAACTTTAGTATGCTATAAATGTTTCCAGGTTCATCCTACTAAAAGCTGAATTCAGTAAACTTCCAGGGCCACTAACTCTTGTTTGTGAATTCAGAGCGTGGAGCTAACGGTGCTGACCATTCTGTATATACCGTGAGTAAAGATAATGATATTAGAGAAAAAAAATCTTCTTAACTCATTGAATACAGATAGAATTTTTAGACAGAATTGTAATTGCTAGAGGGTTAAGTACAGAGGAAAACAAACTAGAAAAATCGTAAAGCAACTCAGACGGAGCCTCTTGAAGTTCAATGAAGTCCTTTTCCTTAAGTAGAATGTAATTATAGGTTACATGTCAACTCTGAAACACCGTCCTACTACTGTAAAATCCAGCAAGAGAGCAAACCTAAAGGTAGAAATTGAATATTCTTGACCACTACAATAAATAACCTATTTTTCTTGATATAGATGGAGTGGTGTCCAGTACAAAAATGATGTGACCATTATCTTAAGATGATCGTATTATACGTAACATGTTAAAAGAAGGATATTAAAGATTCTGCAGAAGATATAATACTTTTGCAAAGACAGACGAAGAAGAAACAGAGACGCCTTGCTGAAAATTAAATAACGGATCTTCAGCAGCGTCCAGTAGTTATAAGTAATGTGCAATAACCATAAATCAATCAACAGTTTCTAAATCACCTTTTCTAAGACTAGTCCATCTATATCTTTAAAACTCATTTTCGGCAGTGCTTTTCACTATTTTAAGCCAACAACTCTATTTAAAGACTAATCTATGAAGCGTCATTCCATTACATGTAGCATGAAGCACCCCTATAATAGAGGATAATAAATAACAAAGCATTTTAACATGGTGAGGTTAGGAGAGCCATAATGTCCTCAAACGGCTAGTAGCCAAGGCTGCTAATACTTAAGTTTGTAGCCACTAAAATAAAAAGAAAAATGGGAACTTAACTTGGCACATAAGTAAATCAACTCATTAAATTCGTTCGTAAATTGCTTCAACTTCCAAATTTTGAAGCTGAAAGCAAAACACGAACAATGACATTATCTCCTTAATTTCTTCTCTCATTCATCAATGTAATCTCTTGAATGATTTGACTACAGTAATTGATCTAAATTCGCTAAACTTCACACCAATTTCTGTAAATAATCAAGATAACTTAAAATGTAGGTGTCTTCATTTATAAAACAGTTAAAACCTTTATTTTTTATCTAAAAAAATCCTAGGTGTTTAAAAGAAAGCATGTAAGTTTCCAAAAGCTGCTTAAAATTTTGAGATGTAAAGTGTCACCACAATAACAGTACAGAAAAATTCAGCAACGAGATAGCACAGATGCTGTGAAAGATTCCACAAAAGGGTCAAACGTTTTACGGGTGCAGGCCTCTCTTTCTGAAAAGTGGTTTGCTAAAATGATATTTGGTAACGTAAATGAATAAAATTATGCAAATTACTGTAATAATCTTCGCTTTCATGCAATGGGACGAAGAAGAACAAGAGGTGTTATCATCAGGAGTGTGTGGTAGCAGAGTGATTCAATTTGTGACTGGTCCTTTCGAGAACCGTAACTCGAGCGAGAGAATGTGAGCAGAATTATTTTTATCACAATATGTATATGAATGTATTATGAATTCATAACGGTTTGAAAATTTTGATCTTTTCCTTCTCACGTGGTTCATTTGAAAGAATAATGTTCGAATGCTTTCACTAGATTCCTAACAAATTGCGAACTACCCTTCAAATTACATCTGTTGTTCCTCAATAGTGTGGACAGCAACTAAACAAACTCTTTCTAATATTACAGAAATTATTTAATAGCCAGTATTTCAAGTGAGAGGAAGTCAACCGACAGAGCAGGATGAAAAAGAGAGTGACAAAAACGGACAAGAGGACAAAATGGAGGCTAGAAATGGTCATCACAAAAGTGTAACCAAAAGCAACTCCTAACCCTTTTCCCGCCTATGGCAGGGTTGGGCACCCGTCTTGTCCCTACGAATGGACATAAGGGTGATATATTGGACAGTGTCTTTCCACAGCCGCTTGCCGACCAAAGCTGCAACCCCCATGCTTATTTATCGTCGGTCTATTGTTCGTTGGGGAATTTCATCGAGACGCCAAGGGGGCGAGCTTCTACACCTGGAAATTTTGCGTCATCTACCTGTTACATAGTAGAGAGAGTTCTCTCACGTACACCACACGGTAGTACTCCACAAGGGAGGCGTGCATCGACACATCGGAAGGCCCACTTGAGACATCACTCTCGCCCGAGAGCTCTTCACCACCAAGGCTGGATGTCCACAACAGAAGTGTAAAGTACGACATAGTAGCAAAAACGTGGAGTAAGAAAGTAATGTGACCCCGGGTGACTCAAGGGCAAACTGCTGGACGACAATTTTACGGGGTTTAACTTCCAACAAAGTGATACACCCTAGTTAATCTCCCTGCACAAATTCACACAGGTACAACATGCTACTAATAATTATTTTACCACACTACAGACGTATTATTTCAAATAAATTTTATGCAGCAACTGCACTTCTTAGAAATAAGAAATATCACTTAATTAGACCACACTGTTAGATGAATTCCTTGAAGATTGCTATATCGATAAAACTAAGGTTACATTCCTATTTTTCAGAACATGCTCAAGGCACTACTACACTGTTAATCAATAAAACTGTGATTTTCCTCACTTATTATGAAGCGGGTGCTTTTTTTGTAGTCCCCTCCCTAAAAAAAATTAAAATCCTACCAGCTTGCCAACAGAACCAAAATTTTCTGGAGAAATAATGAGACATTTTTTATTTCAGTTTCTCAAAAACTGTTTCATTATGGTCTATAGAAAACCTAGATTTCGAAGAAGCCGGCTATGAAAATCAGAGAATTACTGTACTATGTGGATGGTATTTGACGCGAAATTTTTAATTTTCCTTAAATAGGTTTTGCCTATAGCAGGACTAGATATCCAAAAACTGATGAGGTAGAGGAACACAATGGTGGTTATCAAATTCAACGAGAAAAAAAATCAACTTGTTGGTGTTTAGGGCCTTTCAACAACTAAGGTCATTAGAGCCCCGTCCACAGCATAGTTCTTATGCAGAGTCTGCACAGATACTAAGCTGCTATGACGATTTTTGAGGATTAGCGGTACCGAGTGTTCTCAAGCGGTCACCCATGTTAGTACTAGCTGGGGTTGTATTGCATAACTGCAATGATCAGACGAGAACTGGTAGGAGCGGCATATTGCGTTGGACACACCAGTTCTCGTCTGAGCGTTGAAGTTAAGCAACGCAACTCCAGCTAGTACTAACATGGGTCGCCGCTTGGGAAAACAGGGTACTGCTAATAACAAATAATCGCTGCATTAGTGTCTGGGCAATCTCTGGACTAGAACTATGCAGTGGCCTTGTAGTTGATGGGCCCTAAAACACCAACGACACAAAACAAAAACTGTTTGCTAACAACAAAAACAAAGACTGTTCGCCGCTCCCGGCAAACAGTTAAGTCACTCCTATTAGGTGGTTGAGATTCATTCCGGCTCAATATTTGGCAAAATTCAGTCACATATTGCATAAAGGCACGTCAAGTCTCACAAACATTCAAACAAAA
Organism: Trigoniulus corallinus; assembly: GCA_013389805.1. NCBI lineage: Eukaryota > Metazoa > Arthropoda > Diplopoda > Spirobolida > Trigoniulidae > Trigoniulus > Trigoniulus corallinus. The sequence continues at coordinate 5,034,371 of JAAFCE010004209.1, read as the reverse complement.
CCATGTGCATAAAAGAAGGCCACTTCTTTTAGGGAATCAGTGAATGACCTTCAGAGCAGATAGCAAACCACCTTTTTGTGATGAGGGGCGGCATCAACAGTTTGACTACAGAAAGATCTCAACTCCAAGAACCCAATCATAGGACTACCAACAAACAGAGTGGCCTAACAGGCTAACCTAGTAATGTCACTGAGGGGTTAACGTTGATCTATAGATCGCCAACGCTAGCAGTCATACCACCATGGCAAGCATATCAACAGTGGATCCAGAAAACCCAATTAAGGGGATTGTTCAAGATCTAGTTTTGCAACTATTAGCTCTATGAGGAAGTTCTTAAACATCTCAAGATCTAAAAGGAGTTTAGGCCATGTAACCCCTCTGGAAAACCGCCTATGATGACTGCAATACCAAATGGGAATAACCGCAATTCGCCTTTGTAATGAAAATTACGAGTCACAAAAGTGAATAAGACAATTCGAAGGATGCTAACCGAATTATTGAGAACTCCAAGGCATGTTTGTTGACACTTTGAAAAACATCAACAAAATCTACACCATCTTTAGTAAAATATTTCACAGAGATGTAAGTTAATATTGCATTAAAAACTTCGTGAAAATTAGAGAGATTACGTCACTTACATTGATTGATTAAAGTCAAAATGCTACAAATCAAAAATGAATGAGATGAAACCTTTAAAAACAGGAGCTGCAATAGAAAAACACATTAATAATTGAAGTAAACCTTTACAATGCCAAATCCTAAAAGAAATAAAAAAAACATTGAAATAAGATGTGTCACTTTAATAATTAATAGACTTCAGTCATATAAAATATAAAATATTTTAAAAGAGTCTATTGAAAAGCAACTCCTAATCCTATTCCCGCCTACAGCAGGGTGGGGTACCAATCTTGTTCCTCTGAATGGACACACGGGCATCTATTGGACAGTGCTTTTCCACAGCCGGTTGCCGATCAAAGCTGCAACCCCTATGCTTATTTCCCGCCGGTCTACTGTTCGTTGGGGCATTCCACCGTCGCGACGCCAGGGGTGGGTGCGAGCTCAAACACCTGGAAATTTTGCCTCATCTACCCGTTGCATAGTAGAGAGGGTTTTTTGACGTGCAAATGCCATCGTACACCACACGGGACCTCGGTTTTACTTCTCATCCGAAAGAAGGCGCCCTCGGGGCGTCTCTCTCTCTCCCGAAAGTAGCCAACCCACCTCGGTCCAGTATCGAACCTAGAACTACTGATGCGTGCTACCCACAGCGCCACCGAGGCGGGTTAAATGAGTCTAATGAAAAGTGAAATAAAAATGAAAATGTACCAAAATGTTTTTACAAAATAAGAGAGCGAGGAGATCGCATCTTTAAGGCCCAACATCGCATAAGGGGCTAATGCAGTACATGCAGTAGTTTTTAATTTGATGGCCTTATCTAGAACTCATAAAAGAGGATCAAAAAGTTGCACAAGTAGCAATTTAATGGCCTTGTGAATGAAACTGGAGATAATTGATACATTTAAACATACTTCTTGAATTAAGTATGTTAACAATAGCCTGGAAAACTTGCAATTATGTCGGCAGATAATCCATCCGCTAGATAAAAAAAAAGCAAAGCTTCAAAAATACTGACAAGAAACAGACACTACTAAACCAAATTTTAAAATTTGCCATGTGTAAGAAACACGCAGCACTAATCCAGCAACAAATGGGCATCAATTCCATTCCTAAATATTAGGAATTAAATTCTTTATCTTGAGTATTAGTCAGTTGTTGTATATTGTGTAATTGGTGTATTTCTTAATCACTGACATTTTACTGCATCTCACTTCTCGTAAATGAATTTCTAAATCGAAACAAAGCATTATCATAAATTTCCCTACTGCAAGAAAGTTATGTAAACGTCAACATTTTTTGTTGGTGTTTAAGGGCCCTTCAACTACAAGGTCATTAGAGCCCCGTCCACTGCGTAGTTCTAATGCAGAGAGAGCAGCAAATTGCGTTGGACACACCAGTTCTCGTCTGATCACTGAAGTTAAGCAACGCAACCCCAGTTAGTACTAACATGGGTGGTGGCTTGGGAAAACTGGGTACCGCTAGTATCCAAAAATCGTCGCATTAGTGTAGTGTCTGTGCAGTCTCTGCATCAGAACTACACAGTGGACGGGGCTCTAATGACCGTGTAGTAGAATGGCCCTAAAACACCAACAAACAACAAAAATTAATGCAGAGACACTACACTAATGCGACGATTTTTGGTTATTAGCGGTACCCAGTTTCCCCAAGCTGCCATCCATGTCTGTACTAACTGGGATGGCGTTGCTTAACTTCAGTGATCAGAAGAGAACTGCCTTGTCCAATGCAATATAGCAGTCCTTAAACGTCAACAAAAGGTCAAGTCTTCAAACAAATTAAATGAAAGCTGAAACCTTTACCGAATACGAAGATGAAGACTGGGGAAATAAAACAAGATAAAACTAGAAATCCACTCTTCTACAGGAAATTATTTCAAGAAATATTGTATTTTAAAGACTATTTACTCTTATTACGATTACACAAAAAACAACTGAAGGCCACTTCAATTCCTAGTAAAGTTCATAAATACTTATTGTGCGTGATAGTTGAACTCATAAAAACAGAGACAAGACAGGTATTCAATTTCCGTTGAGATTGGAATGCAAAATACTAAAGACACTGAATTCAGCAGGATAACAGTCCAATAGAGACGTCTCGATTACACCAATCTTGAGTAATCTCAAACCATAGGCCAGGTCAGTGGTCAGCAACCTACTCACCTAATGACCTAGTAAACAATTCTTAATTATCAGTAGGTAATGTTTAAAAAGCGTGTCCGTGTTTAAATCAAGTGCTAAACATTTTGCATCAGAGATTTGGTGCACGATGTCTCATTAGTTGACCTTGAGACTCTTAAGCCACCCGCCAGTGCTGGTTAAGCTGTTTGACTGTTATAATATGTAATCTAAAATAGAAGTGATGTTACCCACCACCAAAAAATTTTTGTGAAAAAAAAAATTGAAAAGTGACCCACTTGTCTGGGCTAGATCATCTATGACAAGAAATCCCAGATAAATATTCACAGTAACAGGTAAGACTGTCATGGCACTATATTGTCAGGGTACCATCCCTCTTCCGGTCTATAGCAGGGTCAATGCCCACTTTGTCCCAATGGGACGATTTGTTGTTTATCTACCAACAACCTACCGTATTTTGATTCGTTGGGGCACTTTTCCTCCACCGACACCATAGGGACGAGCTCTTACACGCATATCTTATCTATGTAGCAAGAATCCTTTTATGTGCAGATGACACTGTGCACACCACACGGGACCTAGGTTTCATATTCCATTATAGGTGCAAACAGATGAGGGAAAAAAGCATTAAAACAGTTAATGAACGTTTTCAAAGAATGTTGATTTTGCATGTTTGGTAAATATCCGGCTTTTATATGAAAAATGGCAAATCGATGAAAAAAACAGGAAACCAAATCAATAAGATAAGAAGGTTATGACACTAGAAGCCCTGAAAATGTGAACACGTAGACCATCAAATCAGCTAATCACCGCTTTTAACAAAGTATTCAAAGCTGTACCTGGTGTATGAGAGTCCAATGCAAATAATTGGCGAAGACTTAATGATCCAATTCAGGCACTGAGCACGATAGTAGACATCCATAAACAGCTGATGCTAGTTAGCAGCTACTTGCTGGAGGACACCAACGGCAAACAACGGCTTCTCTAACTAGGAATGTGCTATGAGCCACTAACAGCACAGCCCGCTAAGACACTGCAGCCTACTCTTAACAAAGCAAAAGCAACTCCCAACCCTTTTCCCGCTCATAGCAGGGTCGCGTACTGATCTCGCCCCTCAGAATGAACACAATGGTGATATATTGGATAGTGTTTTTCCGCAGCCGGTTGCCGACCAAAGGTGCAACTCCAGTTTATTAACGTCTACTGTTCGTTGGGTTTGTTTGTTGGTGTTTAAGGTCCCGTCAACTACAAGGTCATTAGAGACCCGTCCACTGCATAGTTCTAATCCATACACTGCACAGACACTACACTAATGCGACGATTATTGGGTATTAGCAGTACCCAGTTTACCCATGTCAGTACTAACTGGGCTTGCGTTGCTTAACTTCAGTGATCGGACGAGAACTGGTGTGTCCAACGCAACTCGCCGCTCCCTGTTCGTTGGGGAATTCCACCGACGCGCGTCAGGAAGGAGCTCTCATACCTGGAAATGTTTGCCTCATTTACCTGCTGCATACTAGAGACGGTTCATTTACACTCAAATGCCATCGTACACAACATGGAACCTCGGTTTTTCTTCTCATCCGAATGAAAGCGCACTCGGGGCATATCTCTCGCCCAAAAGAAGCCAACCCACCACGGTTCAGTGTCGAATCTAGAACCACTGACCAAGCACGATACTCACTGGGGGACCGGGGCAGGATTTGCAGCTTACTCTTAAAATTACATAAAATTTCTCCACCTATCTTTCTTACCGATTCAATAAAGGAAAGGTGTAAGGAGGCAACTCTATGACAATCCTCAACTGGTGAGCAGCCTGGGACTCAAGGAGCATTCCAGCATCATCGGAATGCATGCTGTTCATTGTCTTAACTTCTGAATTTTCGCCGGAATACCGGATAGAGAGAAAGAATGTGCCCGAAAACCTTCAAAATACGGCTCCAAAGGGTATTCAAAGCAGACAGCTTAACCGCCTCAAATGAATCTTTTACGATGCCAATGAAATCCACAAAGTCGTATAGTTTATCCAACAGTGTTGCATCATTACTGAGGTCCTTGCTCATTGTATTTTGGATTATGGATAGCAGTACGGTCAAAATATCTAACGGCGAGACGAGGGATTACTTTACAGCGTTTTATGGTTGTGTGTTTGACGATCTGCAACAGCCACTTCCATAGTTAACAACAATTTCTACCGCTCTTATGTCTTAACATGAGAGCTAACTATTAGTACTGGAAATATACCTTTTTATTTTCAGCCACAAAAGTTGTAGGCCTTCTTTAAAGGCTACCTTTCCACATGTTTCCCTATTATGGCAATGGGAATCGTCCCACTAGCATTTACAACCGAGACACTTCCTTACTTTCTTTTGTTTCGTTGCTGTTTTAGGGCCCTTCAACTACAAGGTCATTAGAGCCCCGTCCACTGCATTGATGAGACGATTTTTCGGTATTAGTGGTACCCAGTTTTCCCAAGCGGGTACCCATGTCAGTACTAGTTGGGATTGCGTTGCTTAACGTCAGTGCTCAGACGAGAACTGGCGTGTCCAACGCAATTCAACCGCTCCCGGAGAAACATCCTCAAATTCACGGCCTAGACGAAGATTCATGGAAACCCATGCAATGTGAATATCTAATTTAATCCTGACTTATTTTGAAAGCAGAGGCGCATTGAATCAGTGGATCGCCCAAAACCTATTTGAAACAGTATAAATACCTAGTGTAGGCATAAACACCTAGAGAAGCCTTTCTAATCAACGGAAGTTGCAATTCAGGTCATTTACACTGACCATTGAATTTGATCACAAGGCCCAACGATTCTCCATTAACGATCTAGTCTATTGAAGGCAAACAACGCCTCTGGAAAAGTGAGGTACCCATCTGGTCCCTCTGAATGGACACAAGGGCGACAGATTGGACAGTGTTTTCCGCAGCCGGTTGTCGACCAAAGCTGAAATCCCTATGCTTATTTATTGTCGGTCTACTGTTCGCTGAGGCACTCCTCCGAAGCCAGGGGGCAAGCTCCTACATCTTTGCCTCATCTCCCGTTGCACAGGAGAGAGGGTTCTTTCACGTGCAAATGCCATCGTACATCCCACGGGACGTCAGCTTTACTTCTTATCCGAAGGAAGGAGCACCTTTTACCTCTCAACATAAGGGCATCTTTCTCGCCTGAAAGAAGCCAACCCATCTCGGTCCAGTATCGAACCTAGAAACACTGACGCAATTACTGAGCATACTACGCTCTGGGCCACCGAGGCGGGATTATTGAAGGCGAGTATATAATTTTTTTATTTATCGCCATTTTACTCGGGGTGCAACAGACATAGTCCTTTATAGAGCCAACAAGTGGAATCATTACCAGCAGAATTTACAGGAGGAGGGCTGAAGTACCAGGCGCTTTTTGTCCTAAAGGATTTTTAATTACCATAGGCGATTTCATTTGAAAGTCTTTTCCATATTTGAAACAAAGCGGCTTATGGCGTTGGACACACCAGTTCTCATCTGATCACTGAAGTTTAGCAACGCAACCTGACTAGTACTAACATGAGTGACCGCTTGGGAGAACTGGGTATTGCTAATACCCAAAATCGTTGCATTAGTGTAGTGTCTGTGCAGTCTCTGCATTAGAACTGCGCAGTGGACGGGGCTTTAATGATCTTGTAGTTGAAGGGCGCTAATACACCCACGAAACAAATAAATGATATGCTTTTTCAAATGACACATCACATCAAATTTTGTTACAAAAATTATGTTTGCTCTCTAATATAAAATTAACTACCATCCATATCACATTTGAAATATCACATGTTTTTAATGCGAGGTAGGTCTTGGACAATCAGTCAAAATGCTAAGTAGTTCACGTATGTATTTTGATTGCCGACATCTGCCTTAACACATTCAGAGAACTTAATATTAAGAGTGGCTGTCGTCAGTGGGAGTTTTTAACGTTACATGTTCAAGGCTAGATAAGTTTTAAATACACGTTTCGTCAGGCGAAAGTGATTAGCAGTGCCCACAGAATTATCACTCATTCCAGACCAACCAATGGATAAGCTGTGTGCTACCAAATTACTGATAACACTTAATACCCCCATCTACAAGTCATTATTTCAATGTTTACAGTAGTTTGTGCATTTACAGGTCACTGCTTTGGAACATCTAATGAACAAATTTGCTAACAAACGTGGTCAACAGCAGATAATTTACATTTGCTACGTTTACTGAGGTATACTACAGGAGTAATTACGTTCATTATACAACTCGTCATGCATGAGTGAACCATAATAACGGAAAATTTCAAAATATTTCTCAAATACTCAATGGCGCTCAAGGGAATGACAGTGTGGTTTTGTGTATACTAACGCCTACCCACACAGAACAGACAGCGTTGATGCACCAGAGCTGTCTACATTGTGCCCAGTGGGATTTCTTACTTAAATGCTCAACATAAACAAGTGCAACATTAATAAATCAACCATTTCTCATTCAGAAGGATCTTCGAACGCTGGATACAGAAGGGATTCAACAGCAAACAGAAGGATGAAGAACTTGTCCATCAACAAGAATTATGACAAACTCCAATGATATCAACAAAACCACAGGCCATTTAGTCATTTCTTTGACAACAAAAAAGGATGCTATTATCGTAAAATTTTAAAGTGTACTTTCTCTTGTCAATAAATTGGGATAATTGTCTGGTAAATGTCACAATGAGTTTGTCATTCAGGTGCTTTCAGCCATTGCTAAACTATCAACAAGTAAAGATGCCAAAAGATGGTCAGCCTTAAAGAATTATTGTGAAAAGCACAAATTTACAGTACTGTATATTTAGAAATCAAACTACATTTGTAATTATGGACATAACGTAGGAACAGTGACAACTATCGATCTCAACGTCAAATCCACTAGGAATTCCCTTGTAACCGTGAGGATATTGGTGGGTTGACATAAGCAAAAAAGAAAGCAATGAATAAGGCCTAGAAAGCAACTTGAGTAGAAAATCACTTACAAGATAAGGATATCACATCACGGTAAAATAGGTTGCCTGTCATCCTACGTTATCGTATCAGTCTCGTTGAGAACCGCGTCCTAAGGCATAGATGGACATCAACTCATCATAATCGTCTTAAGTGGAAGACCACACGAGGTTTGGACTGTAACTTCAATTGCAACAACATCAACATTACAACCAGTGTTTTCACTGAGTGCATGATTGCATGTGTGTCACAGATTCTTGTCATCATGTCATGTGACTCTTAACCATCAACATGGGTTATGACTGAAGCTTCTATGAGCATACAGTAAATATGCCCAGCTCTCATGTGCAACAAAATAAACTAGACAGACAGGTCTCAAATACCTACAATGGCTCCGTCCTTTGCCATCATAAAGCACCCAGCCGTATGTTATGTCAAACGTAAAGCCGCATGGTAATACGATGCAGCTTCTGTTGCTTTATGGTCATGGTCGCCTGCAAGCACACACGAATTGCACATCTGCCACAACTGACCCTGAATATAACATACCACCATAATAATCGGAATTAAAATTTAAATCGGGTAGTCTACAAAAGGCTGGGGCGACAAGACATCTGTACAGAAACGTCTTTTAAATTAAAAAGAAATTATAGTCCTCAATTAAATTTTGATTGGGGAAGAAAAAGGAAGAAGCTTTGGAAACAAGCAATTTTGATATGTGCAAGATCACTTAGTCCTGAACGCTCTTAATGGGCTCTTAATTTATTACAGCAGTTATGAAATCTGGTTGCACTGATGTATTTCCCAAGCCAGTTAACATTATTTCGATACTGTTACGAGTGGTACAAGAAATAGAGGTACAAAAAAGCAACTAAGGAATCGTGGTTTTTAGGAGGTCAGAAATGCCTAATGGACTGTTACTTAATTTTGATTAAAGGGCCAATCAAAATCACTAGTAGATAACTTCCTGAATGGGAATCAATAGTTGAATGAGCTAATTTTACTTTCGCTCCCAGACTTGTATACCCTACTCACGGAACTGAAGATTGAGAGGGGAAAAATGCATTTGAAGAAGGAGTAGCTGATAAACATAGTCGTCTGTTCGTAGTGCAAAAAAATTAATTTCATATTGCTATGGGCGATACATTTATCTCGCCTCGGTGGTGCAGTGGGTAGCACACTCGGTAACCCCTGGCATAGGCATGCTTATTTCTTCAGGAGAGTCTGATTTGAGAAATCGTTAATGCTCAGTACAAGGACCACAAAATAGCTACATGGTCACATAAGATACACCTCTGAAGACATGGCGCAACCCTTGAAAGTAGTCAGTACATCAACAAGGCAACTAGACTTTCGAATGCTGAGGCCCTTTTCAAAAGAAGTGAAAAGCGGAAAATCGATCTCAATGTCTGCTGAATATGACAAGAAAATGACCTCTAGGTTTTAGGTTCGATACTGGACTGAGGTGTGTGGGCTTATTTCGGACGACAGAGATGCCCCAGGTGTGCCTTCCTTCGGAAGAGGAAGGCATGCAGGTCGCGTGCAGTGTACGATGGCATTTGCACGTAAAAGAGCCCTCTCTACTATGCAATGAATAGATGAGGCAAAATTTTCAGGTGTAGGAGCTCGCCCCCCTTCCTGGCGTCGGTGGAATTCTCCAACGAACAACAGACCTACGATAAATAAGCATAGGGGTTGCAACTATGGTCGGCAATCAGAGGGACACGAAGGGAACCCAACCTTGCCATAGGAGGGAAAGGGGTTAGGAGTTGCTTTGTACCAGATAAAAATAACGTTTCTTTTTGTTATTAGGGCTTATTTTCGGGCAGGGCTTATATTAATTTACATCCTGGAAAATATGGTAGGGCTTATTTTCTGGGTCGGTCTTATTTTCGGGGAAACACGGTAGATACCGACACAGTTACCGAGCACGTTACGCACTGCGCTACCTCGGCGGGATTTTTATACGTACATAAGTTACAAAAAATGAAATATACATAATTTAAGTTATGTACGGGCTCTTGGGCTTAAATCTACTTAACTTAATGGATAATCCGACTTCAGACCTTGAACAAACCCTGGTCGTCATCTCTCTTTAAACTACTAATTGCTATGTTGCAAAGTATGCAGATGAAAACAAAACTTGAGCTCTCCACTGCCCTTCCTCCTCGTCGAAAAAAAAAAGATTACAAGCCCTTCGTATGAATTATGAAATTATTAGTCAACTAAATTGAATTGTTACATCTGGAAAAATCTGGAAATGAAGATGGAGAGAGAGAGAGAGTCAGGCAGAGAGATAGGGGAGGAAAATCGTTATAAAATGAGAAATTTCACTACCAACATAACATAGTACAACCTCCTCAAAAAATTATAAATTGGAGTTAATCTAATACCGCAACGTACTCCTCCTCCTCTGAAAAAATATACTATTCATAAGACCTATATTACATTTTTTTACACTACATTTAATCATTATATTATTCATTCCATGGAGTAGTTTAGGAGATAACTCCACAGAAAACTTCAAATAGGAGAAAAATTCGATTAACGGCAAACACAGTTGATCCATGCATTCAATACGAGGAAATGGATAGACACTAACTTATATATACCCTTAGTATATTTTTATTGCAGTACCATCATCCTCTCCCTCTTTCTCTAACAAAATTAGTCACAAATCTAATTTACCTGAGTATGAGATTATTTTACAGTCGGTGAGTTATGCATGGATAACTTCACTTGGATACACATATTTTTCTCCAAAGAATTTTACATCTCAGAAAGAGATGCTTCTTGTAAATTTTTCTTGAAGATGGCAAAAAAAGGGGCGACACTGGAGCGTAAAGAACTTTTTCCTGTTTGATAAAAATTCAAGCATTCAATCATTTCCTTTCGATAATCTACTAAAACGTATTGAACCAATATATGTCATACCAAATCCTTCAAGGCTACGCTTATGGATATGCACGTATAAGGCACAAGAAATGATCGAGGGTGAGGAGAAGGGGAGATGGAGGAGGTTAAGAAAAGGAGGAGAGAGAGAGCGAGTAGAATGTGCACATTTCGTTTCCTGTACTCTAACTAGAATTACTGAATAGTATAAACTACATTGAAAGATTAGGTCCCTTGATTTCATTCCGAAAACGGCTCTCTTGAGGAAAAGAAATCTGAAACTCGTTTAAAATGTAATTTGTTACCTCCCCTTACTAGAAATAGATGAAGTCAGGGATGTGTTGATGATTAGGAGATCCAAATTACTCCAATTTGGTCCACCAAATAACACTTACAGGTCATTCGACTTCTCATAACGGATCACATCTCATTTGCTGCTGGAGCCTTATTAATCAACTTTTTATCCAGAGTAAATTTGAGTGACCTGGGTCACGAAATTAGGCGAAAGAAACCAGGTGCCTCTCAGCCTTTTTTTTTCGCTTGGTTTGTTGGAGTTTAAGGTCCCGTCAACTACAAGGTCATTAGAGACCCGTCCACTGCATAGTTCTAATGCATATACTGCACAGACACTACACTAATGCGACGATTATTGGGTATTAGCAGTACCCAGCTTTCCCGAGCGACCACCCATGTCAGTACTAACTGGGCTTGCGTTGCTTAACTTCAGTGATCAGACAAGAACTGGTGTGTCCAACGCAACTCGCCGCTCTTTTTTCTTTCGCCTCTGGGTACCTTTTCAAACCTTTAAGATGAATCTCTTGATGTTCCAACTTCCGATATTTACAATATGTATTACGTTGGACAAAAACAAACTAAGAAGTTTCAAAATAAAGTCAGGATAGGCTTTGCAATCGTAGACTCGAGCAAACATGAGTATTGGAGTACTTAGTTGTTAGCAAATCTCAGCTAATTTCAGAAAAATCTAACAGGGGTGGCGAACCTATGACACGCAGAACAATTTTGCTGGCATGTGGCATGTATGCAGTGTGTTTCACCACCAGTATCAGTCTAGGAGGGGCTTCTTGCGTTGGACACACCAGTTCTCGTCCGATCATTGAAGTTAAGCAACGCAACCCTAGCTAGTACTGACATGGGCGGCCGCTTGGGAAAACTGGGTACCGCTAATATCTAAAAATCGCCGCATTAGGCTAGTGTCTGTGCAGTCTCTGCATTAAAACTACGCAGTGGACAGGGCTCTGATGACTTTGCAGTTGAAGGGTCCTAAAACACCAACGAACCAAAAAAATGTTATCAGCCTATTTTCGCGTAAACTTTTGTATATGATATCTGTTATTGAACACCAGTTCTCGTCTGATCACTGAAGTTAAGCCAGGCAACTCCAGCTAGTACTAGCATGAGTGACCGCTTGGGAACACTGTGCACCGCTAATGCCCAAATTGTTGTATCAGCCTAGCCTCTGTGCAGACTCTGCATTAGTTGACCAACTATGCAGTGGACGGGGATAATGCCCATCGCGGTTGAGGAAGTTGATTACCCCTTGTGATGTCATAGAAGAAACCTAAGGATGTCTGAAAACTAGAGACCTGTTTTGTAGTGATAGTAAAATCTAAGGGTAAAATCCTTTTACCTATAAATGCAATATATCAAACACTAAACCGACAAGGTTGAGAGGCAGAGATCCACCTGGAATATGCAGTGCTGTCTTCAATCTAAAATTCTAATCTGTCAACTGGATCGTCTCACATCAGTAGCTCTTGCACAACGAACGGAAGAAATACAACCTGATGATCGAAAAGTGGCTCAAAGACGAGGCGGGACAATCCTGCCACCGGGGCGGACTTTGGGAGGAATCTTGACAGCACTTTTAGACCACTTCTAGGTAATAACCTCTTTCAGCATAAGTCTGAGTGTAAGGAAGTCTGAGAATTAAACAAAAATGCAATACATTTTAAAGAGAGTTTTAATGTCCCAGGCTCTGAGAGCTTTTAACAAGAAGGATATAACTGACTGAGCTTATCCTTTCCCGAGAAGCAAAGAATTTCACCTACGAGCATTAAATTCCTGGGAGACATATTATCGTTGTCAATCCTCGTTTGTTCGTTCGTACACATACGATACTTTAACGCCTCAACCCTCTCTTTTCAAACGAAAAATATACTACTATATCTATTATCGATTCCATTTTAGTTGTTAAGAGATTGGTGAACTTAAGAGTTAAGCCTAAGATATATTCAAGAAATGGAGTTGGAAAGTCCAAAAACTTCTCGGTTACGATTCATAAACACATTACAAGCTTGAGATTTCAGTTGAATTTCTCTATGTTGGCTTTATGTTGAAATCAAACGTGCATCTTTAAGAATGTGCCTCACATCATTTTACGTTAATCAAATACAACCAACTTACTGCTGGGTCCCGTATAATAATCCCGGATGTCACATATTTGCAAAAGAACCATATAACCATAAAGAACCATATAAGAGACACAGGTGTTTGATCTTACGCCAATATCTGGGTGCACAGAACCGAAACATCACTTATAACAGGATGGCTCTCAACCAAGTAGACTCATGGTACGATTTCTTAATCACTTAAAATTAGTGGCACAGCAGAAAATGTGCCATAGAGTAACACATGGGTGACATGCTACAGTATATAAAATTTTCCCCATCACCTAATTTACCGCCATCCCTGTAGCTTCAAGGATCCCGCCTCGGTGGCGCATTGAGTAGCGTGCTCGGTAAATGCGGCAGTGGTTCTAGGTTCGTACTGGACTGAAGTGGATTGACTTCTCTCGGGCGAGAGAGAGGCCCCGAGTGCGCCTTCCTTCGGATGAGAAGAAAAACCGAGGTCCCGTGTGATGTACGAAAAAGAACCCTCTCTACTATGCAACGGGTAGATGAGGCAAAGTTTCCAGATGTAGCAGCTTGCTCCCTGGCGTCGGTGGAGTGCCCAAACGAACAGGAGACCGACGATAAATAAGCATTAAGGTTGCAGCTTTGGTCGGCAACCGGCTGTGCAAAAACACTGTCCAACAGATCACCCTTGTATCCATTCAGAGAAACAAGATGGGTTCCCAACCCTGCCATACGCAGGAAATGGGTAAGAGTTGCTTTTTTGCATTATACTGTACTTTCTATGTAACACCTAACGTTACCTTCCCCCATTATGGTTTTCACGATATCCTCTTGGAACAGAAGAGCGGTCCACAACACCAGAAAGGTTGGACAAATCTGGTTGAGGTCAAAATTTTCTTGGTACACTGCATGTGATCTCACGACACATCATTTGTGAACCACTGGATTCTAGTAGATGAAAAGCGATTCACATTAAAAGTTATCTACTAAAATAAAACCCTCGTAAACTCTAAACCCTTTAGTGAGAAAGATGACAACCAAAACGACGGTATGGGACTTATGAGCCATTTTGGTAGCTCATTAGAACAAAACAATTATCAATTCATGGACCTGATGTGTATGGTAATTACATTTTCAAGTCCATACGCTCTCCTACTTTTGGTTGAGGTAAGGTTCGACGCTTTCTAGGCAATAACGCCTGCCCTACTATACCAAAATGAACTCTGTAACCTAGGTAAGAACTGATTTTTCCTCTGCGCTTATTAAAATTTCCTTTCGGTCACTGCAAATACTGCTTTAGTAAATCATTGTTAATGATTACTAATGTAGTCTATGTTCCGATGATAATGACGCTATAACATTTTTATACTCGCGGATAAACCCTATAAACGTTAACTTTTCTCATAAATGAAATACATAACCGTAGCAGCTTTCTGACTTTACATTAAACGTTTAATTGAACAATGGGAAATGACGTTTGCCTACAGTAACATTAACATTTTAGATACTCGCACCATCAATGGCGACATTAAATAATATAATAATAGCGGCTCTAATCTTATTCAAAGGGGTCATATTTATGATCAATTAAATGAAAATGAATTTTGCGAAATAAAACCTGCTAAAAAATGTTATCGCAGCATTAACTCCGTAATCATTTTTACTCATACAGGCAATATGCGTGTTAAAAAAATGATATATAATTTTAATTTCACCATTTGGAAATGAAAAATCAGGGTGACAGTGCCAACAAATGAGTTTCGCTGGTGTTTTAGGGCCCGTAAACTACAAGGTTCATTAAAGCCCCGTCCAATGCGTAGTCGGCACAGACACTACGCTGTTACAACGATTTTGGGTATCCCAAGCGGTCACCCATGCTTGTACTAGCTGGGGTTGCGTTGCTTAGCGTCAGTGACCAGACAAAAGAACTGGTGTAAGCAACTCACGCAACTCCAAACCTTTTTCCCGCCTATGGAAGAGTCGGGCACCCATCGTGTCCCTCTGA
This sequence comes from Trigoniulus corallinus, assembly GCA_013389805.1. NCBI lineage: Eukaryota > Metazoa > Arthropoda > Diplopoda > Spirobolida > Trigoniulidae > Trigoniulus > Trigoniulus corallinus. The sequence continues at coordinate 5,019,349 of JAAFCE010004209.1, read as the reverse complement.
ATGGACACAAGAGTGGTATATATGACAGAGCTTTTCCGTAGTCGACTGCCGACCAAAGCTGCAACTCCTATGCTTATTTATTGTCGGTCTACTGTTAGTTGGGGGTACTCCACCGGGCTCCTACACCTGGAAATTTTGCCTCATCTACCCGTTGCATAGTTGAGAGGGTTGTTTTACGTGAAAATTGCCATCGTACACCACACGGGATCTTGGTTTTACTTGCCATCCGAAGGAAAGAGCCCTCGGGACATCTCTCTCGTTCGAAAGAAGCCAACCCACCTCGGTGCGTAATCGAACCTACAATCCCTGACGCAGGGATCAGACGAGAACTGTTGTGCCAATGCAATGCAGCCGTTCTACCAAATTCCATTCCTCATGACCTTAAATAAGTTCACTTGGTGTATTACGATCACAGAGCACCAGTATGAACATATTTAAAGCAGCTCATTAACCCATTCTGATACTTGAAAGTTTAGCGACCTACCCAGTTCCCTTCCTGAGAAAATCCATGGATCAAAAGACCAATGCTAGACACAAGCTTCCACACCTGAAATATTTGCCGATCTATACGTAAGTGTAAAAGACACCACATGCACCAAAGAAAACCACGACTTTAATCCCTGTCCGACAGAAAGTGAACTTGCGACTTCGCTCTCGTCTGGCTTCCGTCAGGATCGAGCCTGCATCCAGGAAATTCACGAGCCACACGGCGAGCAGAAAACCTATGAGTGACATGCTGAATTTCTAAAATGAATATGAATATGCATGCTCATCGTTTTTGGCAAAGGGCGATGTCCCAAATGATCTTTTGTCCTCCTTGGTGAGCCTCTAACAAAATCAAAGTTTTCAGAATGAACCGTACGGATTGTAAGTCACAAAGGACAGAGTGAAGTTTTTACCTGGGACTCTATCTTGGTAATCCGCTGTTACAAAAGATCCTACAACCTGATAAACTTGCAGTACACTCTTACGCCCAGCTGGCACACTCTTCAGAACAGATTACTAAATAATTAAAATGATCATCATATTGTACTCAATTATTTGAGACAGCTTGTCATCTATTACCGCATAGATCTCCTATTTGGGAGGTATCCGTAAATTCCTGATATCCTGAATCATGGTTGGTGATGATTACTGCTTTCGAGTGAAAGTGTACCCTAAATAAAGAATTCTTTTATGATATTGCTGCTTGTATACTTAAGAATAAATGGTTGCTTGTATCCTAACCCATAATATGCACTCTACTAAATTACACTACTCGTCTACATTAGTGGGCGTTTCGGAACAAGATTTTGGCAGAATTAATGTAACTGGGCCTACCTGATAAATCAATTATCTAACCAAACTGTTGTCTACCTACTCGTTTTGCTTCCAAAAATGTTGCTGCAACGTTTTATTACGGAAACATGTAAAGTACCAGAATATGTCAAAACACAAACGTCTGCATAAGGCGAGAGATTTTTATTGGAGAGAAAAAAATAAATAAAACACCTTTTTCTTTTATAACAATACGCTATGCAAGATATCTGCATGAGGTACGAATCCCACCTCGGTTCTAAGTTCGATACTGGACCGAGGCGGGTTGCCTTCTTTTGTGCGACAGAGAAAGAGAGAGAGAGGGCCCGAGTGCGCCTTCCTTCGGATGAGAAGTAAAACCGAGGTCCCTTATGGTGTAAGGATGGCACTTGCACGTAAAAGAACCCTCTCACTATGCAACGGTATGAAATAAAATTTCCAGGTTTAAGAGCTCCTTCCCTGGCGTCGCGTCGGTGGAATTTCCCAATAAAAAGTAGACCGGGTCGGGAACCCTTGTGTCCATTCTGAGGGACAAAATGGATACCCGACCCTGCCTTAGGCGAGAAAGGGGTTAGAAGTTGCTTTTTGCTGTATGTGGTAAGAGGTGACAGACAAGGTTTGCGGCCAGAGCCGGGGCGAGCTTTTCGGGGCCTTTTGTAGGAAATTGCATTTTACATTTTGTGATGTAGGAGCCCGCGCGTGGGGCTTTAGTAAACTCGAGGCCGAGTTCGGCGATGGGTGGGGCATTAATTCCGTAGCCAGTTCGCACATTCCTTCTCTTAGTTCAACAGTTCACCCATTACTTCCCTTACTCCCATTACTCTGTCTAATTTAACTTTATCTTCCCGAAATCATAGGTACTCGATTCTGCCGTGGCACAAAAATGAGTGTCAAACAAGATGCTTTACATGTACAGTTCAAGGGTGCAGTGGATGAATTCAATAATGACGTCGCATTTCAAGATTGCATAGTGAAGTGGCTCATTAATATGTTTTCTCCCTAAAGGTTATGTTACCTGTCAACGCCACTGAACAATAAATCTTTTATTTTCCGTATTACTTTGCAGTGCCTACAATTCCGCGATTGTGCTCAAAGGTTTAGAGTGACATGTGTTCAGATAGTTGCGGGGCAACTCCATAGGGACCACGTTTCATTTGTTTAAATTCCCGATGGAATATTAAGAGAATGTTCACAAAGGATTCTGTGACAGCAGGACACTGCCAATTGTCAACACCACAACCGAATAAACCATTGATTCCGTGTAGAGTTGGTTGTAATGCAATTTACATCTCTCTTGAACATTCACCCATCCCACGTCTTCTTCCCTTTCAGCTCTCAAAGTGTTATATCAGTACTGTACACGACAGCATTTTCAACAGCATTCCTGGGGAGCAAACTGATCAAAATTTCGTAAACATTCAGCCGTTGTTGTTGTTTCGGGGGGAGGGGGTAGACCCGACTCAGTGGCGCAGTAGATAGACTGCTCGGTCAGTGGTTCTAAGTCAGCTACTGGGCCGAGGCGGATTGGCTTCTTTCGGGCGAGATAAAGGCTCGAGTGCACCTTCCTTCGAATGAGAAGTGAAACCGAGGTCCTATGTGGTGAACGATGGCATTTGCACGTAAAAGAATCCTCTCTACTATGCAACGGGTAACGAGGCAAAATGAGCACTGGTGTACGAGTTTGCCCCCTGGAGTCGGTGGAGTGTCCCAACGAATAGTAGACCGACGATAAATCAGTATAGGGGTTGCAGCTTTGGTCGCTTGCCCCCTGGAGTCGGTGGAGTACCCCAATGAACAGTAGACCGACGATAAATCAGTATAGGGGTTGCAACTTTGGTCGGTAGCAGGCTGCGGAAAAAAAACCGTCCAATGTATCACCCGTGTGTCGATTCAGCGGGACAAAAAGGGTACCCGACCCTACCATAGGGGGAAAAAGGTTAGAAGTTGCTGTTGTTGGGGCGGAGGGCGCATTATCAAAATCATTTCCCTCAACGGTTCCCCTGCTCGAGTGAATTTTCCTTATTTTCCTTCATTCTGAAAATCAACAATAACTGTAGTGACACGACATTAACAGTCATCATCATCAAACCCCTATCCCACCTGTGGCAGGGTGGGGTCTGTAGGTTCTAGCCCTCCACTCTCGTTTATCTACCACCAGGGCCCCGGCCACCCCACACACTACCATATCCTTACGTACTACCTGGTGCCACATCTTTGGTCTTTCCTTGTCCCAGGTGCTGCCAACCAACTGTATTCCAGTAATGAAACCTAACGACCTCCCCCTCCTCTCTTCTCATTACATATCCATACCACCTCAACCTACTCTCCCTCATTTTTTCGTGATGTTCCCCACCCTCAGACTACCTCTGATAACCTCATTCCTAACTATCAGCTCTCGACACCCCCTCATATACTGCAAAATTCGCATCTCGGCTACTTGCATTCTATTTACGTGGCTCTTCCTCACTGCCCAACACTCCAATCCATACAGCATAGCGGGCCTAACCACTGCCCTCTAAAACTTCCCTTTCAAATTAATTAATTGGGACCTTCCTATAACATAGGGCTTCAATTGCCTGTCTCCACTTCAACCATCACCCAAGTCTATCCGAGTCTATCACCCCAATTGCTCTAGAACGTGTCATAACATTAACTGTAAGACGATAAAAATAAATTTTGGAACTGTCACATTTTTAGGATCATAGAAGAAAACTATTTTACCAAAACAAAAAAGTAGGTGTTTGAGAGGCCCCCACAGGCTTAGATAATCGATTTACTTAATAATAAATTAATACATAAAAAATTTCTCTCTGCCATTGTCAACATTTTAAGCTACTTTACACTACAATTTTCGAGATAACATTTATCTCAGCGAGTCAGCAAAATATTTCGACTTGGCCCTTCATAAAACTTTAGTACATCTAATAACCTAGTTTAATCTGATGGTCCAGATTTCTACTCAGCCGTGCCGCTTGTTTGGGACTGTCAGATTTATTAGACTGTTTTAACGTCGAGTCATCTGCCTAAGATGGTAGGAGGAGTACTGCTCAGAGTAGGGGCTCCATTTATAAAAGTGACATCCACAGCAGGGCATACCAAGCTGATACCAAGTCCTTAAGCAAAAAAAAACACGACTCCTAACCCTTTTCCAGCCTATGGCAGGGTCGGGTACCCATCTTGCCCCTCTGAATGGGCACAAGGGTGATAGGCTTATATTGGACAGTGCTTTTCCGCAGCCGGTTGCCGACCAAAACTGCAACCCCCAATACTTTTTTTTATCGTCGGTCTACCGTTGCTTAGTAGAGAGGGTTCATTTACGTGAAAATGCCATCACACACCACACGGGACTTCGGTTTTACTTCTCATCCGAAGGAAGATGCACTCGGGACTTCTCTCTTTCTGTCGCCCTTAAGAAGCCAAGCCACCTCGGCCCAGTATGGAAGACTGCTGTTCTAGTGAAAGAAAACCGTATTACTCAATTTTGTTTCTGCTATGTATATAAAACCTAAGTTTTTCAATCGTAAAGTAACACAGATTGCAATGAAATATTCCACTACATAAACCGTAACTGCATTTTATGACTAATTTTCATATTACCCCATATCGTCTTTAAATATTTAACTATTCTCTGTCCTGCTTTATTAACTTTATCGTCAGAATGTGGTAAGAATTTAATGGTCTTGGATCTATTCCATATAGTTTTTAACTATAATCATTAATAATGCCATAAGGGGAAAGTTGATTCCAAGCTACAGTCTACACCCCCACAAATCAATTTACAGCCCTATACGCTTTAAAACAAGTATTAAATTTTTATATACCCCAGATATTGACGAGGGCTGCAGAAACCAATGCCATATACTGTGTATATAAATTATGATTTATCGTTTTTCATCCTCAGGCCGTTTGGGCTAAAGTTTTATTATCATTTGCGCATAACGGAAAAGGAACTGCGTATAACAACAACACATCAGGAAACTGCTTGTGGGGCGGAAATCGAGTCATTTCTACCCTGAGTAGTGGAGATGTTAATGACTTCATAAATAAATAAAAATTTAACTGATATGAAATGATTTTCATCGAAACCTAAGCAAGACCTTGAGATAGGAGTGTGTGGGGAGAAGGAAGAGGGGTAGAGAGGAGTTGAAAATTTCATCATGTTAATGGAAGTTTTTTTTAGGGACTCTCAAGATGTATAATAGTGGTCTATTAAATTCTCTACTTCTTGGTAAACATAAATTTCAAATTTCAGAATTTAACTTAGCACAACCGTGTTTATTATTCACAGTTACAAACTTTAATGGGTAGGGTCACTGAATAATAAAAACATTTTTTAAATGGTAAGAAGTCCAAAGAAAGCAATCGTTTAGAAAAGAAAAATCACTGCCTAAAAAGTGAAAAATTTTCAAACTGCAATAAAAGATAAGCAGGGTGCGCATTGGAAAATCACATAATTTAACCAAACAAATTTTGTTTCGTTGGTGTTTTAGGGGCCCGTGGAAAGGTCGTGGTAGGCATTGTGCGGAAGATGGGATTTATCATAAACCATTCAATTTTGTGCTAGAATTTTTAATATCGGTGTATCCCTAACAGGGACGGATCAGGAGGGGGAATTGAATCATGCATCAGTTTAAATATGCGCTCCATAGAGTCACTGAGGAGGGAGCAATTTCTGCATTGCATCCCTGGATCCATCCTTGATCCCTAATAAATGTTATAGGTTTCATTTCAGAAAGTTATTTGCATTTTTTATAGAAATAATTCCAATTACTTTTTTCCAGATAAAACCAAAACTAAACGGGCCTTGATGTGCGAAATCAAAGAAATAATAAAATCGGTTAAATGTTCCCTGTCTTATACCAGTACATGGGCTCAAAAAAAGACGGGCACAATTGCTATGAAAGGATTATGAAATTCTTACAATCTGCTATTCTGTATTTCTCCATACATGACAGTTGTTCTTTTAAGTAAAAGTGGCAGTAGCAGTACAAGAGTTGGAGTTGACCATAAGGAGTAGTCCTCAAATGGCCAATGGGCCACCATTAAAAAATTAAGCAAGAATAAAACAAAGTATTAAATTTTATGACGAACTGATATTAATAAACGGGTAGAACAGGTAGAGATAGGTACCAACAACGACATGGGAGCTGGCTGTACGGTAAGACATAGTAATTTGTTGGGAGGATGGGATCCTGTTGGAGGAAAAGACCCGATCTTATGCTGCAGACCAGTTAGAGGTATAATGATGCCGACAATCATATGAACTTATATCGTTATAGTATTAAGATATCCGATACAAGAAGAAAACCATACGGGACGTGATGTCCATCTTAAATGTCAACATTTCCAAAGAAACATTGTTTGCAAACCATATTGAGTTCTTGTAAACAGAAAGAGGAGCTACATTTCATAACATCACATATTTGATAACATCCATCTACAGTATATAGCACTATAAACATTATAGGATCTTTACACTGAAAATATTTTTGCAGAAAACAGTTCATATCTATCATGTTTCAATTATTCCATTCACGATCATTTCATTATGGTCAAACGCTCAATTTTGACACCCTGCAATTACCATCCGACGAAAGGCACATTGGAGATTAGGAATTGGACAATTTAACACCATACATGGTTAACCATCCAAAGTATCGGTAACATCAACATTCCTTTTAATTGATCATTAAATACTTTCCAAAGAGCTGCTAGAGCAACCGTAATTCCCCCAATGGAAAATTCACGACGCACACAGCAGCTTTTCACGCCCACACAGGTGATATCTTATACCTACACTCAACAGGACACTTGAGATTCCTTCATCACCATTCCAATTACTCTAACAGCATAGTGAGACACAAAAACCACTGCTAATTTCATATTCCGAAGGACCAACGCTTAAAAAAGTTGGTCACAATCTTACCCGAGCTTGACATCTCTTCGGATCGAGGCCAAAGAACTGAATGAAACCCACGTAGCTTAAGAGATAGGTGATTGATCTGTTGGTGCTTTAGAGTCCTTAAATTACAAAGGCAATTAGAGCCCCGTCCACCGCGTAGATGTAATGCAGAGGACTGCACACACTCTACACCAGTGTTTTTCAACCGGGGTTCCGCCAATGGCAAGGTAAAATATAAAAATAACAATGAAAACACAAGAAACAAGAACTTTTGTCTGTCGAAAATGAACTTCGGGTATCTCTCTCAAACATTAGGCCACGAATTCAACTGCTTATGCTAACACACACACCTGTATCAATTAATGCTTTTTTTCTGTCCCTGTATGGGGTTCCATGAAAGGTCTAAATGTTCCAAAGGGTTCCGCGAGAAGTCTAAGTGCTCAAAAGGGTTCCGTTTCAATAAAAAGGTTGAAAAACACTGCTCTACACAATAATGCGAAGATTTTTTGGGTATTAGCAGCAGAGGCGTCGCTAGGGCTGGCATTACCCAGTGCGGTGTCACCCGCCTCCCTCCGAAAAAAAATCCGCTCTGCCTGGTCTGTTCCTTCTTCTGTTTAGGTGTCACCTCTTTTGTCATAGTGCGAATGGTGTCACCCGGTGCGGCCCGCACCCCCTAGTGACGCCACTAATTAGCAGTACCCAGTTTTCCCAAAAAGCCACTCATGTTAGTACTAGCTGGAATTGCGTTGCTTATCTTCAGTGATCAGATGAGGATTGGTCTGTACAACGCATTACGCCGCTCCCTTAACAGTTCCGGTTCAACTTCAGATAGTAAGTGAAAAAAATTCATATAAAATTTGGGGGCCAGTCACCCCTGGTCAAAGAGCAAGAGTGACTAAAGGTAAGTAGTGAGGACCACGGAACAGTAGAAAGCAGAAAATATTTTGGCAAAATGTCGCTTTCCAAACGGCTGAATATCACTGATAGGCTAGCAATGACAATTTACTTTCAAACCGTGGCAAATGTATTGTTAAAATCCTTTTCTTGGTTTCCATTTGCGAGTTTCGAGTTATAAAATGACAAGGGAAAGATTTCGAAGGCAGTATGGGTCTCCATGTACAGCATTTAAAATCATACTCCTGCATAGCAGCACTCATGGGTGTCATCCTGTATCTATAGGTGTACTGAAGCCAAGTAATCGATGGTTTTTATTATTGTAAGGATGGGGACGTTTCACTTCAAGTACTAATAGAATGTAATGCACTCGGCAGTCGAGTCTTAACGATTTCCCGTTCAGTTCTGTCAAGTGATGAGATTCCCAGCGTTTGCAATAAATGCATTTACAATAAATAGGTGGGAAACGTATAAAATGTATTGCAAAGTCGACAACTCAGTAGGCGAAAAAAGAAAGAAGAAAATGACGATGACGATGATGATGATAAGACGTAAACGGTAAGAAGACTTGGTTGTCGCTTGGTAAAGAGACAAAGGACAAAAGTTGGCATAAACAAAAATCGACTGTCAACGAATTTTCTCTCACAACAACTAACCGCTAATATAACAAAACCAGCTGGATATCTTTCTACATAGAAACCTTAGAAAATTGGTGAACAAAGTTTAGCTTTTGTTTAAAAGGTGTCACGAACACAAAAAAATACCATTAAGTTTATAAGGACGTCAGCCATCAGGTGACTCACAAATATCATCACCCATTCCTAACCTATTTCCCAGGGTCTGTTGTTACCCATTTGACCCATCGCAACAGAGAACAGACAGGTGATATGCTTATTCATTTTTGTTTTGCTTCGTTGGTGTTTTAGGGCCCTTCATCTACAAGGTCATTAATGTCCCGTCCACAGCGTAGTTCTAATACAGAGTCTGCGCAGACATTACGCTGTAACGACGATTTGGATATTAGCAGTACCAAGTGTTCCCAAGCGGTCATGCATTAAAACTACGCAGTAGACGGGACTCTAATGGCCGTTTAATTGAAGGGGCCTAAAACACCAAAGAAACGATTGGTATTGTTAGTACACCATGTCCTGATGGTCATTGGTATTGTTA
>JAAFCE010004209.1:4906894-5010077 GCA_013389805.1 Trigoniulus corallinus | reverse complement strand
ATGTCCTGATGGTCATTGGTATTGTTAGTACACCATGTCCTGATGGTATCTTGTACTTATCAAAATGTTGCTACTAGACGATATAAAATTACCATTGTGATTCACTTTGCATTTCTTCTGAAAGTGGCATATGCCGCAATTTGAAACTGCATGTGTCAATCTATACTTGAAAAGCAGAAATAGGATGCTTACGTCTAGATTACCTAATACAACATGTCACCAGAGGCTCAATTTTTTTCCTTCTGAAGTCAATCAAACAGACCCGCCTCGGTGGCGCATGTAGCATGCTCGGTAACAGCGTCAGTAGCTCTAGGTTCGATACCGAACCGATGTGGGTTGGCTTCTTTCGGGCGAGAGAGCTAGTGGCTCCGAGTGTACCTTCTTTAAGAAGAGAAGTAAAACCGAGGTCCCGTGTGATGTACGATGGCATATGCACGTAATAGAACCCGCTCTACCATGCTACGGGTAAATGAGGCAAAATTTCCAGGTGTAGGAGCTTGCCCTTTGGAGTGCCCCACCTAACAGCAGACCGACGATAAATAAGCATACGCGTTGCAGCTTTGGTCGCCAACCGGTTAGGGAAAACTATGTTCAATATATCGGCCTTGTGTCCATTCAGAGTGACAAGATGGATACCCAACCCTGCCACAGGCGGGAAATGGTTAGGAGGAGCTTTTGCTGAAGTAAATCAAACAGGAGAATTAAGAAACCCCATCCACATCCACAATCGAACTTAAAATAAAAGGTTTACATCAACAGCAACATATGCACCTAGCATCCACGCAGGCTTCCTATATACAAGTGACTTTCATTTCTCTAAAGCCTTTCCCCGATGGCATTCTGGCCCAACAGTAATAAATTTATTGAAGATTAGATGCTTAGAAGTAATTATGATGTATTTTAATCATTTTTACATCATAAAACGAATTCACGTGAGAATTTAAAAAATTCATACTGAAAATCCGATGATTTTGTTAAGATAGTCAATGATCTAAATTAAGTGATAGAGCAGTACCAAGGATTCAACAATCTGAAATGTTAAGAAAATTTTGTTAATGAGATATTAAAGATGCTGGGGGAGAGGGAGAGAGAGAGATATGTTGAAATCTTGGGAGTAAAAAGGGAAATAAGTTTTAGATGGAAACGTTTCTTCCTTTGGTTGATTTATGGATAAGTCCTAGATTTATGCTATTATGACCGTCATCATAATTTTATATCCTTAAGACTCAAAGTCTTGATCTACGTCAGATCTAAGAATTACGAGTGAAGTTGTTTACCGTTTAATCTTTGTCTTTTAATAATAAATTACAAATCAGAACTTGAAATGTGAATTATCATTGGCAAAAGCATCTGCTACTGGTAGATAGAGACGAGGATTTTTTGTTAACCATGTGGTGGTACAGAGGTTGCAAGGACTGCATGGTGATTAAACGTAATGTCTGGATCGAATGAAATTTGGGCTAAAAAATGGATGTACGAATGAACCAACTAGCAGGTGTGGCTTTCGTTAGGTTGGCATGCGTTGATTGTACGATACACACCATCAAATCTCCTGTTTAACATATTCTAAGTGCAATTTCAGTCTAAAAATGTTTCAAGCCACTGCAGTTGATCATACAATTGCTCCAAATCATAACCAGAAGAGCGGTGAGTTGCAATGGACACACCAGTTCTCGTCTGATCACTGAAGTTAAGTAACGCAAGCCCAGTTAGTACTGACATGGGTGGTCGCTCAGGAAAGCTGGGTACTGCTAATACCCAATAATCGTCGCATTAGTGTAGTGTCTGTGCAGTATATGCATTAGAACTATACAGTGGACGGGTCTCTAATGACCTCGTAGTTGACGGGACCTTAAACTCCAACAAACAACAACAACAACATAACCAGAAGGAAAAGTCCACAGGCGACGCACGATCTGTACATTTCTGCTACAATATTTAAAAGGGACTCACGTGCATGTGGCAACTCATGTCACGCAGGGTTGCCATTTCATTTCCCAGCAGACGGATTTTTCTTTTTGTTTCGTTGGTGTTTTAGGGCCCTTCAATTACAAGGTCATTAGAGCCCCGTATAGTTCTAGTGCAGAGACTGTACAGACACTACACTAACGCGACGATTATTGGGTATTAGCAGTACTCAGTTTTCCCGAACGGCCACCCATGTTAGTACTAGCTGGGGTTGCGTTGCTTAACGTCAGTGATTAGACGAGAACTGGTGTGTCCAACGCAATAACCCGCTCCCATACCAGCAGACGGAAGGTATAGGTGAAGCTTCATTTCGGGCGAAACGAACAATCGGCCTCGGTCAGGACCTTACCCTGAGCACTATTAGCTCAAGAGTAAAGCATGCTATTAACTGATCTATGAAAGTAATTGGCAGCCGATAAAAATTCAAACTGTGTGCTTATACCGCTCCATTTGAAAATACCATCAAAGTTATCAGTTCCCATCCCTACACAACACAGCAACTTTGAGGCACTCAGGAAAAGTACAGTAACCAGCAGAACAATCTTTAGAGAAAGATCCTTTTTCTCAATCTTCAAAGGTCACTGGTCAACGCTATAATCCAACCAGTTGCCTCAAAGTCCTTCTTGATTAAAAGAAAAGAAAATTTTCAATACAACTTATGACCTATTGACTTTTAAGTTATCTCCTTCTGATCGACTACCCATTTCAGAATTTGATATACATGACAGTGGATGATCTTGCCCAAATATCTTGGTAGTCACTGAATTTACGTATTATGTTACACATTCGCCCCTGACTTTTGAATGCCACCCCATCCAAAACCTACTTTTCAAGGACCTTAGTATATAATACATGAATTTCTATGGCAACATCCCCTGTAAGTAGGCAATCACTCATAAGCTATTGACGAATAAAATTTTCTCCTTGTACACACAGACGGTTAAAAGGAGGGGAAAAATACCCTTTCAACAGTATATCGAACTTGTTCAAAAATATCCAAAAGTACATTTCACGTTTCAAATATAAGCAGACACTACCCTCATTTCTGAACATGACACAATAGTAAATATACAAATACAGTATACGTTAGATGTTAAAGAAAAAGAAGATAACCCTCAAACTTGGTCATCCAAGAAAAAAACTTCCTATTCATTCCTTCAGTTTCCATCTTGTATTCTGTCTCTTAGGTCACCAACTTGAAAGTGCAGTCCAGATAACAACAGGCTCAACACAACAAATGCCAAAATCGATCCATCTCAAATAACAGACATCCATCCCCCTTCGCAGTTATCAGGTACAACTATTATTAAAACACTGTTTACAGCGCCCAGCTAAAGTTTTGTGTAATTTACTGAAACAGAAAGTAGAGACTACTGTACCTGCTTGAAAACCAAAAAAAAAAAAATCACACAACTATAACCCTTTTCTCGCCTATGGCAGGGTGGGGGACCCTTCTGAATGGACACAAGGGCAATGTATTGGACAGTGTTTTTCCACAGCTGGTTGCCGACGAAAGTTGAGACCCATATGCTTATTTATCGTCGGTCTACTGTTCGTAGGGGCACTCCACCTACGCCAGGGGAGTGAACTTCTAGACCTGGAAATTTTGCCTCATCTACCCGTTGCGTAGTAGAGAGGGTTCTTTTACGTGCAAATGCCATCGTACATCACACGGGACCTCGATTTTACTTCTCATCCGAAAGAAGGCGCATTCGGGGCCTCTCTCTCTCGCCCGTAGGAAGTCAACCCTACTCGACCTTAGAACTACTGACGCAGTTAGCGAGCGTCCTACCCACTACGCCACCAAGGCCAGTCCGATGAGAATTGTGCGATAACAGTTGATTCAACAGCATTAGTTTCTTTACGTAAATATTATGGATATCCAATGCAAACAACATACGAAAACAAAGTAACTGATTACGAACGCTTAAAGTCAAACAAACATGTCGGTAAACGTCTGCTCCAATTCTTTCTTAGCTCTTACAGACCCGGCAAAAGAAAATCTACACCATTGCTGATACAGGATGGAAAGAGAATCATCAACTCAATTTCACAGCAGTGCTTCGGAGGAGGGGGGGGCGGTTGTGTTGTGTCGGACACACTACTTCTCATCTGATCACTGAAGTTAAGCAACGCTAGTACTAGAATGAGTGACCGCTTGGGAACACTGGGTAATGTTAATGTCCAAAAATCGTCGTAACAGTGTAGTATCTATGCAGACTCTGCATTAGAACTACGCGGTGGACAGGGCTTTAATGACCATTGTAGTTGACGGGTCCTAAAACACCAACAAAGCAAAAAGAAAAACCTATAGTGCGTGAATTAAGCCAAAGGTCAGTAAAGCCTAAAACAACGTTGAATTCCAACCAGCATCACAGTACATCTACTAAATATGTGTGAATCATGAAAATAACAAGATTGGGTAAACATATCGCTTTGCGGCCCACATGAATGTCTATAAGGCACTCGTGAGGCTTCTGCGGGCCACATCATCGCCCAGCGGACCCCTCGGAAATCGACTAATCAAAGTAATTTTCATGCAAAGAATTTTATCTCTTATTCTAACTAATGTATTTAGCTGCAATTCAATGAATTTGATGTCTATTTAACATGTTTTCGCATTTCACAAAAAGTCCTCAAAAATGCATGTGTCTGTGAGTGGTAGTTTGGTTTTCCACATAACAGACTGTCAGGCCTGATAGGAACAGCAATAAAATTAAAGTCGTGGAAGATGGTAAACAAGTGCTAAATAACTCTAATTCACCACTGAATTCAATCACAATAGAAATCAAGAAATTGAAACATTTCACTTCATAAATTTCAAAAATTTCCAATAAGTAGTTTACTAAGGACAGGCAAATTCTTCCAAAGTAGCAGCTCTGTCAAACTGACAGGAAACAATCACTCGATCAAGGGTTCAATGACATTGCTTACAAAAAGCCTAACATTCTTCATTGCAGACACCAGTGGGCAAGTCTCTACAAAGTGGAATTTCGTCTATCCACATTTTTCCTGTCTGTATGGAAGAGATTCCTTTGGGTGCAGAGATGACATGGTCTGCCACGACTAGAATAGAACCTGTGAACCCGTAAGCGGGATATGAATTTGTTGGCGACTAAAGATTGCTATTCGAATCAAGGATGTAGTAAGTAGGCCATAAAAAGATGCTTGCAAGCGAAAGTTGAAAATGTAATCACACAACTAACAAATTTCAGTACAGCATCTTTAAGATAAATACAAATCCTTCGCTTCATACCCCATTTATGTAAGAAATTCTTTCCTTAATATGTCAACTCAGAAGTAACATAAACTTCTTTCTTTAATATGATCGGCATTTCTGAAAACTTCAGCTTATTCATTGCTGCCTTCAGGCAGATGAAGTCCTTGTGATAAAACAATATATTGACATGGTTCATTGGTTATTTTGGCTGTTAGCGATAAGTTATTTAACTTACGACTATGGTGAAAACACTAACAGACACTTTTTACAAAGGATTACAGATTTCTGTAGCAAAAATACCAACCAACATTTTCATTTTTCAGGAACAAGTCAAACGGAAAGATGTCAAGTTTTCTTTACTAGATCGAAGCGAAGTTACTTTGCTAAATCGAATTTCTGCCGACACGAGCCGAGATCACTTCCTGATTTCAGTTATTAAAAGTGAGTAGTAGAAAGAGAAAGACAGACTGTTAGCAAGTAGACAGAGTAGGCAGGTAGGTAGATATCAGAGGTCCCCAGTCCTTTTGAACAGTCAGCCCCTCAGCTATGAATGACATCCAAAGAAGAAACTCTTACACATGGAAGTTCTACTCATACATCCGTTTACTCTTAAAAAGAGGCAAGAACTCTACCAATTCAATTACTAAAGGTGACGACTCCTAAACTCTCTTTCCTCTTTAATTTTGAAGGCACATAAATGCTTCCGAGCCCGGATCCAAGCTACATGCTGTATATTCCATTCCCAAGGCTCTTTCGTGCTTCCTAAAACTTAAAACTGTTTTAGCAACTCCTAGCCGTTTTCCCGCCTATGGCAGAGTCTCTCTGAATGCACACAAGGGCGATATATTGGACAATGTTTCTCCACAGCCGGTTTCCGACCAAAGCTTCAACTTCTATGCTTATTTATCATCGGTCTACTGTTCGTTGCGACACTCCACCAACGCCAGGGACGGGCGAGATCCTACACATGGAAATTTTGCCTCCTCTACCCGTTGCAAAGTAGAAACGGTTCCTTTGCGTGAAAATGAGATCGTACACCACACGGGACCTCGGTTTTACTTCTCAACCGAAAGGAGGTGAACTCGGGGCCACTCTTACCCAGTATCGAACCTACAACTACTGACGCAGCTACCCAGCGTGCTACCCACTGCGCCATCGAGGCGGGTCTCTAAAAACTTAAAACTGTTACCAGTAAAAATACTGTATCACTCGTGTCTAGTCTGTCCGTCAAGCAAATAACTTAAAATACAAATCTTTAAAGAAAAAAAACCGATTTCCGTTAGGGGTCTCTATAGTAACTGAATCTATAAGGCCAAAAAAGAAAGAACCGTGGTCGACAACCATCAACAGCTGCCCTTTCCTGAATATTTCTGGTAAACAACTCTTTACCTATAACAGACTTTTGTAAAAAAAACAAAAAAAATAGACGACACTGCAATCACTCTCTCATTACAGTGTGTCGACAAATAATGTTTATCACCGGCCACATGAATTACAGTATTAAACTCACATTTCCATTATGATACCCGTCACTTATGATCAATGAAGGGCAGAATACGAAACTGCGTCACTAAAAGGTGCAACGCTGTATGTACGTCTCCAGATTCCTAAAATAACAAGAGACTGCCAAAGGGACGTCTTAAAGTACAATACATCCAATGTTGGCGGCCATACATAATGACCACAAGGTGTGTGACCCACTTACACTACAATTTGAAAATAATACAAATGCATTCTAGATAAGCGCATCGATCCAGAAATTGCTTATAAAAGTGGAAGATTGTCAGGGTAGGCCTAGTCGATTGTTTCGTTGGTGTTTTAGGGTCCTTCAACCAAATTGGTCATTAGAGCCCCATTCACTGCGTAGTTCCAACGCAGTCTGCACAGACACTATGCTGTTACGAAGATTTTTGGGTATTACCAGTACTCAGTGATCCCAATCGGTCACGCATGTCAATATTAGCAGGGGTTGCGTTGCTTAACTTCAGTGATCACAAGAGAACTGGTGTGTCCAACGCAATACAGCCGTCGTCAGAACTAGCCGATAATCGGCACCGGTAAAACGCTAAGCGCTATATTTTTTTCTTTTTTTCAAGTCAATGTTATTTTTAAAGAAGTAATCCCGCACTGTCCCCTGCTCTTCTTTAAACGGTTGTTGGGTATTTTTCTCCAGTCCGGCCTTGATACATATGAATGTGGTCTATAACTGCCTGTCCTTAATTCTACCAATAATCCAAGTAACTTTGTTCTTCTTCCCTATTCTGCTTCAGACTGCTCTCAAGTACATGTGCCAGATGTTACATCAATGAAATTAATAACCTCCATTTAGAGCAACCCGATTAAACACATGCCCATACCAAGTGCGAAAATTTTTGAGGATAAATTTGTCGATTCAATACACTTATTTACTTATCAAAAGATGTATTTCGTATGCCACGACCTTGAGATAATTTGATTACAGTGCGTTTTTATGCGTACTAGTCTTTGAACAAGGGGAGCCTCCATCTTTAGTTCTGCAACGATCAAACACTAAACTCATCTAAATAGAGCAGCAAGACATTACGTTGCGCAGTTTCTTTAGTATGTATTAATTGTTGAATTGTTTACTTCAAGTGCAACCCACTAAACTTGGTACTATTGTCTCTTCGATTACAAATGAGATTTTAACACCTCTGACATATTTTTTTCTCCTCTATTATTGATCAGCTTTGGACAAGTCTTTACTTACTTCACAAGAGCCCCAACGGCGTTCTATCTCAGTGTTGACAAGGCTTTAGAAAATAACTTTGAAACAATATTTTTTATGTATAAATGTGCAGACAATTGAAAACCTAAGATGGATCACGAGACAACAACACAGCTCATTCATACGTCAAGGTTATTAAAATCGCGATGAGGTTGGAAATTCAAAAAATGAAAATCAATGCCAGTGCTCTTCAAGCTATGTTAACATGATTTATGTCGATAATAATAATAACAGAAGAGGGCAAAAGGTTAGCAAAGAAAAAAAGTGATAAGTAATATAAAACCAGCTCCGTGATATGCTGTAAGTAAAAATACATTAATAAATATTGAAGTGAACGCATTTTTACGAATTTACTACTAAATAAATGGTAGATATAACTCATATTCGATCCCTGGTATGTGTCTTTTGTTATACAAAAGAATAAAATAATAGTCTTACGTCGAGACCTTGATATCAACAACAGGAGCATATATCAGGTTTTATTCCATCATCAAATCCTAATGTTTGATTACGAGAGGCCGAACCCCAACTGAGTGAGTTATCCAAACCGTGTATCCGTTAAAAGAGCCATTCTAGCTACTAGAGTGGTACTGACATAGATTATTTCGATCAAAAGGCTGTGGTTTAGGGCGCCAGAAGTATGAGAGTTGGTCAATTGCGTGGAGACGTGAGACTCTTACTAGACCAATGGAATCTAACCGTGAAGACCCGTGAGACTCTACAAAAGACCCATGAAATATTTACGGTTTCCCGACTATTGAAGCGAAGAATCGCCCTCAGAAGTGCTTAGTACAACCACCACCATTCGTATTTTTTGTTTTTTTGGTGTTTTAGGGCCCTTCAACTACAAGATCATTAGAGCCCGTCCACTGAGTAGTTGTAATTCAGAGACTGCACAGACACTACACTAATGTGATGGTTTTTGGGTATTAGTCGTATCCAGTTTTCTCAAGCGGCCACCCATGTACCACCATTCGTAATATAGGACGTAAATTGTCGTAATTCGGATTTTTAAAATCTCATTAATATTTTTTTCCTTTTTTGAAAATACTGTATATTGAATTTTTTGTATGAAACGATGTCTGTTTAGTCCGGCTTCTCTTAAGATGAAGCCATAAAATATGTGAAAATGACAGTAATGCAAGAACATGGCGAACTGCAGAGGTGTTAGTTCAATTTAACGAAGTCAAATGCATTAGAAATATTTTTTACTCAACACGCATTACATCCCATAAGGTATGGTATAATAATAAAGCTTGTATCCATTACATCGTTTATACATTAAAAAAATTTGAAATATAGGGCCTAGAAGGAACTTATCCAAAATGTGTGCAGCCAAGTTGCACACAGCCAACTTACCCAAAGTGTGAAGCCAAGTTGCGTTGGACACACCAGTTCCCGTGAGATCACTGAAGTTAAGCAGCGCAAGCGCACGTCAATACCAACATGGGTGGTTGGTAAAGAATGTTGGGTGCTGCAAATTTCCCCTCTCCTTCATCCTCTTCTCCTACCTCCTCATCTCCCGTGAGCAGCCTCCTAAGGGTTCGTCCTGTTATGGCTGATTACCTTACTCCCCAACTAATCAAAATGACGACGTGTTTAGTAGCACTGTCATTGTTACTTACAACTGACGTAGGAAAATTAAATCAGAAATCCTAAATTCATGAATGTCAACTTCCGCCTTAGAAAATAAAAGGTTTACGTAAAAAAGAAAGGTTTCAGTTTCTACCTCTCCCACCACCTACCAGGAACGCAAACTAATGTATGGCTTAACATGAACATCATTACTTGCTAAAATGTATATGGTCCGAGAGCTCTGATTCCATGCGCAGTACTTCATCAAATTGTTTAATTAAATTATTGTTGAAATAAAAGACGCAACGGTGCTTCGTACAGGCTCAGCCGAGATCCAACCTCCAAACATGGACTCACTAGCCATTGAGTTACCGATTCAGGCCTTCTGTCAGTAAGTAAAATTAAATCTTGAAATCACCTATTCTGTTTCTGCGACTAATGAAGTTTAAAATAAATGAAAACGTCATTATTAAGCTAATTCAGTAAAGTTCAACTTTCAACAAAATGAGCTAATACGTATTTCCACATATGATGATGCTATTATAGTTTTGGTCCCTCATTTTCCTTCTTCACAAGAAGAAAGTCATGAGCTTCAAAATCCTGAAATCTTACCAGTATTAAGGTAACCACTGATTAATTTCTTAGCATCTATAGCACGATGAAACGAAAATTACTGCATGTTGAGATATTACAACCTGCTCAGTGAACGGTATACAGTGAAACTTGCATAATTCTAACTGGAATGGTCACTTTAAAAAAATTCAAATATGAAAAGTTTATTTTTAGAAGCATTTTTGACAAATTTGAATAGACAACCTAACAAGTTCACAGCTCAATACTTACCGGATGCAAATATTCAAGCTATTTTGGCATAAGCAGTAGTGAAAATGCGAACGTGAAGGTCCAGTCATGCTTTTTCGCTTCTATAAAAACTTCATAACAATTTCTACATAGAAACCAAAAGATTCATACTCACTGTCAAAGAAACTCAAGCCCTCGTTGGTAAAATTCCGGCTGACATTAAGTGAACTATACGCCCACGATGACGAGTTAGTTGAAATGGGCGCCGCTGTCGGTGCCACGAGGATGCCGCGCGTCATCGAGTCTTCTGCAACCGAAGAAGTAGTTGCGACGGCCGCTGCTTGAATGCACAGCATCATACTAGAAAATAACACCAACAACGCATTCACTAGGGTGAAATGGAAGTGAACGATGATGAATTGATTCATATTCATTTTTAGTTAAAAGACCAGTCGAGTGCAAAAGGGTTAGTTCAACGGAAAGAATGTCGAATTTTCTAATTGAGAATTCGATGCTATAGTTTCAAAGGTAGCCAAACTTTTCGAAGCAAGCAATCGTCGCCAAGTGTTCAGAAACATAAGAACTGAACGGTACCATTCCAATTACAGTCAGAAAAATAAAATAAACGCAATGGATGGATCAATTTTGATCGAATAAAGCGTCCAGCGACAATCCAAAACAACACAAACAATTTAATTAAGACCGCTATTTGGAACCAAACATTTAGCAAACCCAACCTTAAGTAGCAAAGAGCACAAATGATGGCAATCCATACGATCATCGTTCCATACTCATCTCACAGCGCTCCTAGCGGCCCTAGAGAGACATTCATTGGAATCCAAAAGTGCGATCCGCAGAGGTAACGGGCAATTTCACATTTGGTGTCAGCAAAGGGTCAAAGCATCTTGGAGACATCTCTTATTTGTTTGGGATACAATTTCTACACCATCTATTAAGTGCAGATGAATTCTATCCATATGAAAACCAATCCAGATGTCACATGTCAACAAATATGTGACTTGATCGATGCTTTGGTGATCACTGTTGGCCATATGTGAATATAGGGGCAAGCTGTACGGGCAGCAGTCCGGAGAAATAAATTTAAATAAGGCGCCAACACTTCAATCCTAGGCACGTCCGGACCGCTCATTGGTTAAAAGTGTGCAAAGAACGCGGGCGTCTTCTCAAACTTAAAAATGCTTTCAGGCAGTGCCGGATTTACCACTAGACTAAGTAGGCTGAAGCCTAGGGCCTCAACATTTAGCGGGCTTCAAAATTTAATAAAAGGGCCTCAAATTGGCTTGAAAGAGGCCTCAAACTTGAAATAGCCTAGGGCCTCTAAATATTTAAATCCGACACTGCTTTCAGGGAAGAAGGAGAGAATCTTCGGTGGCGCAGTGGGCAGCACGCATCAGTAGCTTTTAAGTTCGATACTGGGCCAAGGTGGGTTGGCGCCTTTCGGGCGAGAGAGAGAGAGGCCCCGAGTGCACCTTCTTTCGGATGAGAAGTAAAACCGAGGTTCCTGTGCAGCACGGGCAAAATTTTCAGGTGTAGGAGGTTACTCCCCCACTTCGTTGAGGCACTCCACCATAGGTGGAACACCAGACCGACGATAAATAAGCATGAGGGATGCAGCTTTGGTCGGCAGCCGGCTTCGGAAAAACATCGTCCAATATATCACACTTGTGTCCACTTGGGTACCCGACCCTGCCGTGGGCAGGAAAAGGGTTAGAGGTTGCTTTGCGTATTAGATTACTTACACCAGCTGTTTATTCACATGCTTATGGATTTCGAGCTTATAAGAACTAATTTTTCAATGCAATTGACGTGATTGTACCTTTCTTATACTGTTATTAGTTATTAGATACTTGGTGATGGGGTATTAGTTATAAGATTATATTTGTTAACGCCATTATTACGCTTCAGTGAACAATAACTTTATTAGGCAAGTATTTCTGGTCTGCAAGAAAGTCCCCAAGATCATGTATCACCCAGGCAGGTTCAATGTGACTAAGTAAGAGAAGCCATTAATACCCAGATTGCGGATAGGAGGTTTCCCGTGTAACAGCTTTCCAGCATTTGAAGTTCAATTTTTTAGGTCCCCAAATAGCAACTCGGAACCCTTTAGCCACTTATGGCAGCGTCGTGTACCCATCTTGTCCCTCTGAATGGACACAAAGTCGATATAGTAGACAGTGTTTTTCCACAGCAGGTTGCCGACCAAAGCTGCAATTCCTATGCGTGCAATACCAAGTAGCATCGTACACCGAGTAGCGTTGGGCACACCAGTTCTCGTCTGATCACTGAAGTTAAGCAACGCAACCCCAGTTAGTACTGACATGGGTGGCCGCTTGGGAAAACTGGGTACCGCTAGTATCCAAAATTCGTCGCATTAGTGTAGTGTCTGTGCAGTCCCTGCATTAGAACTACACAGTGGACGGGGCTCTAATGACCTTGTAGTTGAAGGGCCCTAAAACACCAACAAACAAGCATCGTACACCGCAAAGGAGGCCACTGCTTTACTTCCCATCCGATGGAAGGTGCACTGAGGGCCTCTCTCTTACCTGTAAGAAGCCAAACCACCTCGGTCCAGAATAGAACTTGGAGTCCAACACTACGTCTGTGCCACAAACGCGGTTCATGCAGTGTCTCTATATTGCCTTTAAAAGTATTGGTTTTTAGAGACATATGCTGTAAAATAGCTGCAGGAGTTATTTCAAAGTCTCCATTTAACAGTGTTAGAACAAAATAGTGTAAAAAATTAAATTTTATATTGTTTTCCAAACTGTGTTAAATCAAAGTCGAGTGAAAAATTGGTTTTATACAAAGAAAATTGAATGCGCACGCAAGATGGGCAAAATTCCCAAGTGTAGGACCTCGACCACTGGCTTCGATGAAAGAAATTGGCCCCAAAAGTGCATAGGCCCGTGTTGTGTTTTAGGGCCCTTCAACTACAAAAGTCATTACAGCCCTGTCCACTGCGAGGTGTCCACAGTACGCTGATGCGACGATTTTTGGGTATTAACAGTACCCAGTTTTCCTAAGTGGCTACTCATGTTAGTACTAGCTGGGGTTGCGTGGTGTGTCCTAGCTTATAAACAGGACAAAATGAAATTAGACACTGCCATAGAAGAGAAAGGGTTATGAACGACGACTACCGGTATGACTTTCAAAGATGATTATATGAGACTGGTATTAGTCTCGCATCAACTGCAGTAAAAAAAAACAACCCCTAACCCTTTCCCCGCCTATGGCAAGGTCGGGTACCAAACCTTGTCCCTCTGAACGGACACAAGGGTGATATATTGGACAGTGTTATTCCGCTTCTCATTCTAAGGAAGGCGCACTTGGGCCATCTCTCTCGCCCGAAAGACGTCAACCCACCTCAGTCCAGTATCGAACCTAGAACCACTGACGCAGTTAACGCCACCGAAGCGGGGCTGCATCAACTACAGTACTTTGCTTTTCCGTGTTTTCGGGCCCTTCAACTACAATGGTCATTAGAGCTCTGTCACTGCGTAGTTCTAATGCAGAGTCTGCACAGACACTACGCTGTTACGAGCTGCCAATGTTCCCAAGTGGTCACCCATGCTAGTAGTAGCTGGGATTGCATTGCTTATCTTCTGTGATCAGAAGAGAACTGGTGTGTCCAAAGCTATACAGCCGCTCAAACTGCAGTACCAATTATTAACATGACACAAATATTTATACTTCAAAAAATAATAACCCATTTTAATTTAATCAGCCTTACATTTGTGAAAGTGGACATAAAACCACTTGTCAGATAGTTCATTTGTCAGTGCAGACCGAACGGGTAAAAAAAGCCATCGACAATGTGATAAAACAGTACCAGGTCAACAACAATTCCACCTTAAGATGATGACGACGAAGGCCATTTCCAGAAAAGTCTGAAAGCCAACAACTCAAAAACCATATCCTCCTGTGGTTATCATCATTTCATCGAAGATGGGCAATATTTGGAGAACAGATAGTGTTTTCCGAATATTTCATTTTAATCAATTGGTACAACCTTAAGGCCAAAATATAATCACTGTCTGTTTGCACTGTCGTAAAAGGAAGGTGGAAAAACTGCTACTACCTATTAAACAAGAAATCGCCAAAAATTGCATTGAACAATTGATTTTCTTCATAGCTTGTTGGAAGTGCATCAGGGTCAACATCAGAATTGAGTTTCTTTTCAAAAAAATAACAGTAGGGCCTACTGTGGCTGTCAGGCTGCAATTGCAATTTTGTTTTATTATACATTCTCTCTTATTCAGTGTGCAGACCTAGGGCGCTCAATGAGCAGAATTTAAAGTACACGGGTTCGCCACTGGCATCTTTTGTCATATGGAAAGTAAATTCCAGTATAGAGGATCTATGAAGGCTGACAGATAAAAATTGTTAGCAAGGCGCAATTTCTTAATACAATTCTGTGGTGCTGTTCGGCGTGTACTGTGATACCTCCATGTAATTATGTAGTACAACCAGTGGCAGATCCAGGATTTTCGTCGGGGGGAGGGGGGACGAATAAGTTTATATGTGCATGGGGGGGTGGCAACCCCAAAAACCACACCCTGGATCCGCGCGTGAGTACAAATCTATACACCAACTACTGACCCTTTTCCATCTAAGGCAGGGTGGGTTTATGACCCATTGGAACACAGGCGATGTTGTAGACTGTATTTTTATGCAGTGGACTGCCAACCTAATAATGCAACCGCTCTCTTTATACAGCAACTCCTAACCCTTTTCCCACCTATAGCAGGGTCGGGTACGAATCTTGTCCCCCGGAAGGACACAAAGGCGATCTATTCGACGGTATTTTTCCGCAGTTGGCTGCCAACCACAGCTGCAACCCTGATGCTTATTTATCGTCGGTCTAATGTTCGTTGAGGCACTCCACTGACGCCAGGGGGTTAGCTCCTACACCTGGAGATTTTGCCTCATCTATCCGTTGCAAAGTAGAGAGGGTTCTCTTACGTACAAATGCCTCCGTACACCAGACGGGACCTCGGTTTTACTTTTCATCCGAAAGAAGGCGCACTGGGGGCTTCTCTCTCGCGCGAAAGAAGTCAACCCACCTCCACCTACGAGTAGTATCGAACCAGGAACCGCTGTGTCACGCTAGTTATTGCGCCACCGAGGCGGGTCTCTCTCCTTATATACCGTCGGCCTAATTCTTCATTAGGGCACTTTTCCTCCACCGATGCCAGGGAGGGAGGGGCTTTTACACTTCGGGAATTTTGTCGATCTACTCGTTGCATGCAGAAAGGGTTCTTTTACGTGCAAGTGACATGGTACACACCACACGAGACCACACATCTACTTTCTATCTGACGGATGGTGAACTCGGGACCTTTCTCTCTCATTCTCGGCAGAAAGATGCCAAACCACCACAACAAATTATCGAACCTGGAACCCCCTTTTTTTGTTTCGTTGATGTTTTAGCGACGATTTTCAGGAATTAGCGGTACCAAATTTTCCCAAGTGGCCACCCATGTTAGTACTAGCTAGGATTGCGTTGCTTAACTTCAGTGATCAGACGAGAACTGGTGTGTCCAACGCAATAAGCCGCTCCCACCTGGCACCTCGACTATACTGACGCAGTAATCGAGTACGCTACCTTTGGGCCACCGAGGCAAGTCGGAATGTTGAAGCATACATGACTCAAGCATTATTTGCATAAAGTAGATGTCTGCCGGTAAGAAACAGATCTTATATGCCTATTTACCCTATTTGAAATTGTTCAACGAAGCCTGAAACTATTTAGTTATAATGAGAAATGTAGTTGATGATCTGGAAAAAATTTTCTTATCTAGAATCCTGCAGAAGAGTATTACTCCTGATATGAAGTACTGTATAATATAGTTATAAATATAATTTATCAAGGTGTCAAATAGTTAGTTATTCAAAGACAACCCACAAGTTGAACTTCCTCCAACGGAAGGAGTACTTCGGTGTCACTGATTCCACAAGACAACCAATCGATAAACGGAATGTGGACTCAATGTTCAATCCAATGGAAACAATATTAAGCTCTACCATTTCTTGAAAAGATGAAAGAAAATGTTGAAGAGAAATGTTACGAGAGCTAAAAGCATCAATTATCAGGCGCATTTCACGAAACTGTGGGAAAGGGATCCAGGCTTGGAATAAATATTCAAGACTACTTTCTTAACGACCCGCTTCAGTTGCAACAGACCTTGATCGAGTTCACTTGTCTCCCATACTCATCTGCTGTAAATTGGGCTTTACAGAGAGAGGATTTAATGTGGGGCGTGGAATGGATGCACTGGGACAGTGACGAAAACACTCTGAAACATCAATGGACGGGACAATGGTGACAAAATTATGAGGCATTGTAGGAAAACACCTCGGTGGTGCAGGAGGTAGTGAGCGCAATTCCTGCGTCAGTGATCCATGTTAGATCCTGGATCGAGGTGGGTTGACTTCTTTGATGCGAGAGAGACGTCCCGAGTGCACCTTCCGTCGGATGGGAAGTAAAGCCGTGGCCTCGTGTGGTGTACGATCTAATTTTCACGTAAAAGAACCTTCTCTGCTATCCAACGGGTAGATGAGGTGAAATTCCCAGTTGTAGAAGCTCGTCCCCTGGAGTTGGTGGAGTGTCCCAACCAACTGCAGCTTGTAGCTTTGCAATTGTAGCTTTGGTTGGCAGCCGACTGGGTAAAAATACCGATCAACAGATCGCCCATGTGTCCATCCAAGGAAAACATGGGCGGGAAAAGGATCAGTACAGTAGTTGCTTTTACTTTTTATGGAATTATAATTTTAGATTGCTTCAAGCATTTTATAAATTAAATTAAATTTCAAATAACGTACAAATAAAAAATAGCCAAATAATTATCATGTGAACTTCAAATTTTCAAACTATGTCATCTTTATACCTATATAGCTTTGAAAAACGTCAAAAACATAAATGGTCGATCATAGTTGAACTCAATTATTAATGTCAATAAATATATTTATGACACGGCTGAACTCAAGTCAGGTTTTTAGTCAATAAATGGAGGCTTTTTTTGAGAAGAAAATTGAATACAAAATCAACGCATTTTGCTTCAATCAGAAGCATTTCAACTGAATATTTTCTGTGAATAACAACGTATCTTAAGGCTGTTATTTAAATTTCAACTGATGTTACAACCGGATGCGTATACTGCTATTTGATAAAATAGATATTCAAGTCACGATGGTTAATAGCAAGCAACTTCTAATCCTTTTTCCCGCCTATGGCAGGGTCCAGGGCCGGACCGTCCATTTGTTCAAAGTGTGCAAAGAACCGCCCGCGTTCTCAAACTTAACAGTAACAGCAAATCTTTAACGCTTTGATGCTTTCGGAAAGAAAGGTAATTATTGTAATGTGCTGGCTTTGTTTCGTTTCGTTGGTGTTTCAGGGCCCTTCACCTACAAGATCATTAGAGCCCTTCACCTACTGCATAGTTCTAATGCAGAGACTGCACAGATATTACCCTAATGCGACGATTTTTGGGTATTAGCAGTACCCAGTTTGTCGAAGCGGCCACCCATGTTAGTACTAGCTGGGGTTGCATTGCTTAACTTCAGTGATCGGACGAGAAGTGGTGTGTCCAACGCAATACAGCCGCTCCCAGGGTCGGGTGCCCATCTTGTCTTTCTAAATGGACACGTAGAAATACACGGAGTTTTTAGGGAACCACCCCTTCTACATGATATAGCAAAAAAAAAAGCAACTTCTAACCCATCTTGTCCCTCTGAATGGACCCAAGGGTGCTCTATTAGACGGCGTTTTTTCCGCAGCCGGCTATCGACCAAAGCTGCAACCCCTATGCTTATTTATCGTCGGTTTACTGTTCGTTGGGGTACTCCACCGAGCTTCTAAACCTGGAAATTTTGCCCCCTTTACTTGTGGCATAGCAGAGAGGGTTCTTGTACGTGCAAAATGCATCGCACACCACACGTGACCTTGGTTTTATTTCTCATCCGAGAGAAGGCACACTTGGGGCTTCCCTCTCGCTCGAAAGGAGCCAACCCACCTCGATCCAGTATCGGAACGTAGAACCACTGGCGTAGTAAATCGAGCACGGTACCTATTGGGCCACCGAGCTAGGTCCGATAGGAAGTTCATTATAAATACCGATATACTGTCCGCTTTGGGACAAGAATCGAACAATGCTTTTGAAATGCACTATTCTAATAAGCTGAGGTACAAATATAGTAACAAGTATTAATTCAAAAAAAGAGATGGTAAAATGTGCCCACATAAAACTTTAAATCCCGCATAAATAACAACTCAATACGGTCATCAAAAGCAAACAACTATGGTGTACTACTGCAAATGTGCACTGAAATGGCACATGACAGGCGGTAAGTAGAAGGCGCAGTGAGTAGACTCATGGCCCCAAGACGTGATGAAGATTAATGGATACTGTACCATGGTATAATCTACAAGGTGTCAGCATCACTAAATAAGGATTTGGGACTAATTCTAACTCCTCAGAGAAATCCATCCAATACATTCATTTCTTATCTGTTTTCCGCCTGGAACTGTCGATTTCCCCTTAAGACCAGACATCCAGTGAGAAACAAAAAACAGAAAAAGTATACAAGAAACAACAAGCAATATTTATTCCGCCTGTGGCAGGGTCGGGTTTTCGGGTTCCAGCCGTATTATGGTGGGGGTGCAAAACCATGATTTGCAAGTGAGCGCACGTACCATTGTAAGAACTGACCTACGACCGGTATCTTACTTTCTTCACGACATGAACATCTTGCCTTTCTTAGCATTTCGAAATGTCTTAGAAATGGCTCTTTGAATTAACTAATCAATTAAATGAAAACCAATTCTACTATTATTTCATTAGATGTCTAGACAGGGTGGATGATGTAAAATATTAGATTTGATCTGACCAGCCATTATAAGACATTATAAAAATGAATGGCACATATATAATTAGTTGCTACCGGGCAACTCCAAGGCCAAGGTGACAAGGACAGATAGAATCAGAAATGAATATTTTAGGGGTAACGTATGAGTTGATATACTGCAGAAGAGATTAGTGAGGGGGAGGGAGGACTGATGAAGTCCACAAGAGGGATGCAGGTGATAGTAAGCAAATGTTGCTGAATGCACATCAGGACACAATAGTAGTGTGTGGGGTGGACAGGGATTATTAGGAATAAAGGGAAGGAGTTCGAACATACCATCGGAAGACTAAGGACATGATAATAATGATGCCGATTATACATACAAATTAGCTCTGTCACTTTTTTCCTCTATTCATTATCATAATTCGGAATAGAATTGGACCTGTCATACGGAGAGGCTTATTGCGTTGGACACACCAGGTCTCGTCTGATCATTGAAGTTAAACAATGCCACCCTAGCTAGTACTAAAATGGGTGGTCGCTGGGGAAAACTGGGTACCGCTATTACCCAATATCGTCGCATTAGTGTAGTGCCCTGTTTCCCAACCTTTTTAGGCCGTGCTCCACCTAAACTCCTCAAAAATTCTGATGGTCCCATGGTGACATATAGATATTTCTTATTATTGAAAAAGTGAACTCTTTTTCACTGGATGAAGCCAAAATGATAACTTGTTCAGGACACAGTTGGGCAATAAGATGTACTGAGGACGAAATCACTAGAAAATTGTAAAGAAAATCGCCAAGTTACGAGTTAATAACATTCCTGCAAGTTGTGCTGGACACACCAGTTCCCGTGAGATCACTGAAGTTAAGCAACGCAAGCCCACGTCAATACCAACACGGGTGGTTGGTAAAGAACGTTGGGTGCTGCAAATCAACCCTCTCCTTAATCCTTTCACCTACTTCCTCATCTCCCGCGGGCAGCCTCCTAAGGGTTCGTCCTGTTATGGCTGCCTGGCTTACTCCCCAACCCACAAACTAATCCAATAGTCCTGAATCGCCCTCCCTCTTAAACTTCATCTTGTACCCCTTGTGGGGCGTGTCTGTGCAGTCTCTGCATTCAAACTATGCGGTGGGCGGGACTCTAATGACCTTGTAGTTGAAGGGCCCTGAAACACCAACGAAGCAAAAAAAATGGGCTTGTCTCCTTTTAATAGGTGACTCTAAAAGGCGACAAAGAAGGCTGCCACATCAGATGGACAGGTGTCTACTGATAAGTAGAATTCACAGGCAATCCAAGAGTGTGACAATGCACATATGGTTACAATTTCGTGCCAGGCCATATGTCACAGCAACAATTGAAATCTCCAATTTGCACCACTGTTTAACTTATAAATTATTCATGAATTTGAAAATATAGAAAAATTTCAATAATTGAATTGCGATTAATTTATTTGTCATTGTTATTAAAATGAGATATACGCATTACAAGAGGCCAAATTCAACTCGGTAACAACATTTCACTATTTTATTTTATAGATTTCATTCTCATTTCACTGAATTTAGATAAAAAAAAAATATAACTGACAGTTTACATCCTAAATTTTTATGTACTTATGGCCACAAATATAAAATCCAAAATTCAATAAGTGAAATGAAATGCAGATACTCTAACCTAAAATAAGTGAACGTGGTATATTTGATAAAAACCTGAATGAATCTCATAAAATTTCAGTTTATCACCACTAGTGTCTTATTTAGCATTGATTAAATTCGATACAAGTGCCTTCTTTTCCTCCAGAGAATTTTTCTCAGAGTGGCAGCAACGATGCCCTATATTATCGATTAGTTTCAAAGATGCCTTGTAATTCAACTTGCATTAGGCAGAATAAAAATGCAGTCAGGAGGAAAGACTAGAACGAAATGGTGGAAAATGGAGGAATGAAGAGTGTACTATTTTTTTCAATTATTGTAGGAAATCGGAAGGTTTAAAAGAAAAAGTGGCTGTCAAGGAGAAACAAGGAAAGCTGAGTCATATCAATGTTCCCTATTTCCCCAAGAGACGACCATCAATAAATCTCGGATAATTTACCCATGGATACAGTATCCAATCGTCACGATCCAATATAAAAAAAAGGAAAAGATCAAATCTCGAAGGAACTGTTGTTGGCTGTGCTACTCTTCATCCCTTATTCAAACTTAAGACTTCACTTCTAACTTCCGCATGATTCTACTAATCTCAATGGAGGAAGCAGATACACCCCTTTAATCCCAATCGCAAAGTTACTTCCATGGGCCAATACAGGACTTTAAATAATGCTTGACCAAAAAAAAAAAGGCATTAAGAAATGCTAGACAACGCAATCGACACTCCCAATACCTTAATAATGCAGGAGGATCTTCAATCACTTCAGCTCTTAACTAATATCGTGCCCCATATCCGGATGGGTTGCAAAAATTCCCAAAAGGCCCATATTTTCCGTCACTAAACAGCAGCTCCTAACCCTTTTTCCATCGATGACAGGGTCGGGTACCCATCTTGTCTCGCTGACTGGACACAAGGGGTGATAACTTATATTGGACGGTGTTTTTTGAAGCCGGCTGCCGATCAAAGCTGAAACCCCTGTGCTCCTGTATATTGTTCGTTGAAGCACTCCACCAACACCAGGGGGCTAGCTCCTACACCTGGACATTTTGCCTCATCTACCCGTTGTATAGCATCGTTCGCCGCACTCGACCTCGGTTTTACTCCTCATTCCAAGGAAGGCGCACTTGGAGCTTCTCTCTCGCCTGAAAGAAGACAACCCACCTAGGTCCAGTATCGAACCTAGAACCACTGAAACAGTTACCGAGCACGCTACCCACTGCGCTACCGAGGTGGGACTGCATCAACTGCAGTACTTTTCTTTTTGGTGCTTTAGGGTCCTTCAACTACAATGGTCATTAGAGTTCCGTTCACTGCGCAGTTGTAATGCAGATACTGCACAGACACTACATTGCTGCGACGATCTTTGGGAAGTAGCAGTGCCCAGTTTTCCCAAGCGGCCACCCATGACAGTAATGGGAACGGCAAATTGCGTTGGACACACCAGTTCTCGTCTGATCCCTGAAGTTAAGCAACGCAACCACAGCTAGTACTGACATGGGTGGCCGCTTGGGAAAACTAGGTACTGCTAATACCCAAATATTGTCGCACTAATGTAGTGGCTGCGCAGTCTCTGCATTAGAACTACGCAGTGGATGGGGCTCTAATGACCTTGTAGTTGAACGGCTCTAAAACACCAACAAACAACAACATGACAGTACTAGATGGGGTTGCGTTGCTTAACTTTAGTGATCAGACGAGAACTGGTGTGTCCAGCGCAATAAACCACTCCCTTCCATACTTTCCGTGACTTATCATTAATATCATATCCTTATCCCGCCTGTGGCAGGATCGGGTCCTCGGATTCTAGCCCTCCACCCCCGTCTATCTCCCACACACTACCATATCCTTACGGACAACGTGCTTCCACGTCTCCTTCGGTGTCCCCCTTCCCCGGATGCTTCCAACCACCGGCATTCCTGAAATGGACCTAACGAACTCCTTCTCCCCTCTTCTCATTACGCATCTATACCACCGCAATATCCATATTTTCCGTGACTATTAGACAAAATATAATGAGTCACAGTAAGTAGGACAGAGTTTTTTTCTTGGGAGGGGATGAGGACTCAATCTCTTATGTGCAACACAAGAGAGCGATAATGTAGAGTGGAGTTTCATAAAGACATGTATAGAAAATTAACGCATTGCCAATTCACGACAGCAGCACAGTCATTTAAATAATGCGTCGCCGAAGCCAAAAAACAACTTGAAAGCACTGCTTTCGTCAATGAATAATGAACACGCCATCAAGTACTCTATTCAATGAAGAAAAGAAATGCGTGCATCAGATTATCACTAAAACTCCTCAACTACTGGATAACTATAATATGCACTAAAGAAGTGGCTCTTAAACTTCAAGTATCTTTAGTCATTTTAGTGGAGCCTATGAATTCGTCTTGTCCAGCTAGCACTCTATGGAAGCCCTGTCAGTCTAGGGTAGAGGTCATGATGACATCATCGATGCAATACCACATATGTAATAATGTTCATCTTGAATTTAAGATAACAGGATTGGATCCAGGGGGAGAAATGCAGCAATTGCTCCCCTCTCAGTGCCTCAATGGGGCGCATTTTCATATAGGCACGTCCCAAAGGGGGGGGGGGGGGGGGGGCAATTTGAGATTTAGGATTTCGTAATCAGAGTTTCTCTTACAGTGAACAAGTTATCATTTTAGCGAAAAAGTGTTTACTTTTTGAATAATTAGAAATATCTATAAGTCACCATGACGGGCATCAGGATTTCTGAGGAGCTTAGATGGGGGATGACCAAAACAAAGTTGAGGAAACAGGGCACTCGGCATATGACCTGACGCAACCCGGAACTGCTTGTCATACGGGTCTACGTCAATTTGGCGCATGACAATTTGGCGTACATACAAATTTGGCGTATGACAATTTGGCGCATATATAATTTGGCGTACATACAAATTTGGCGTACGTCAATTTGGCGTATATACCGATCTCTTGGGTGCCCAAATTTGTTCAAAATTGCAACGGTCATAACAACATATTTCAACAGTCATTGCAAGGTAATAGAACAATGAATGCCTACCATAACTGTGTTATAGGGCCCTAATGACCTTTGAAGTCGATGGGCCCTAATACACAAACCCAACTGTGTTATACGGGACCGTTGCAATGACTGTTATGCCCACGCGTAGATCTAGGATGGGGTTTTTGGGGTGGCAACCCCTCCCATGCACATATAAATTTATATTTGCATAATATGTGAGGTTTCGCTCAACCCCCCTGACAGTTGCAATTTTGAACAAATGTGTGCACCCAAGAGATCGGTATGTACGCCAAATTTGTATGTACGCCAAATTTTCCGTACGCCAAATGTGTATGTACGCCAAATTGTCGTACGCCAAATTGCCATACGCCAAATTGTCATGCGCCAAATTGACGTGATCCCTTGTCATACGTATTTTGTTTGTAATAGCTCAAGAATGATGCCAATCTCAAAACTGTCAGTATGCAGAATTTAGTTATCATAAACATAAGACCGCTGAAGTCAAAAACATACGGGTGGTCCCTGACTAAATTTATTTTACCTTGAAATTGTTAGGCACCCGGTGTTGACGTACAACATAAATTCGGGAGAGGCTTATTGAGTTGGACTCACCAGTTCTCGCCTGATCACTGAAGTTAAGCCACGCAACGCCAGCTAGTACTAACATTGATGGCCGCTTAAGAAAACTGGGTACTGCTAATACCCAATAATCGTCGCATTAGATGCTCCGAGTGCGCCTTCTTTCGGATTAGAGGTAAAAACCGAGGTGCAGTGTGTGTACGATGGCATTTGAAACGTAAAAGAACCCTCTCTACTATGCAACGGGTAGATGAGGAAAAATTCCCAGTTGTAAGAGCTCGGTGAAGTGTCGCAACGAACAGTAGACCGTTAATAAGTTGCAGCTTTGGTCGGCAACAGGCTGCGGAAAAAACACTGTCCATATATCACTCTTGTGTCCATGCAGAGGGACAAAATGGATAACCGACCCTGCTATAGGCGGGAAAAGAGTTAGTAGCTGTTTACTACCACCCAAAACTTTTACTTTTATTCAATATGGGATAAAGGGAGTGCATGGGATAATTTACTCCTGTTCCACGACTGCAGTTCAAGATTACATCGCAATTGTTGTGATTCGAAGGCAATCCATTGAACACAATATAACCGCCGAAATGTATTAATTGTGCTGTTTGAATTAACTTTTTCCTGGGTTGATATTTCATCAATAACAATGTGATATACAACAATCAGTAACAAACAGAAAGATGTTTTTTATGAAAAAAAATCACAATTTTCTCTTATCACTAGTATCATTAGATCGAGTTGCTAAAAGGCGAAGTCGGAAAAATAACTCTCTAGAGATAGATCATTACAAGATAAGAGTTTAAGAGTTAAATTAGTTGGTGCTTTTCAAATCTGAAGGTTACTTCCTGTAATCATTCTAAGACATCTGAACATGATGAAAGGAGTTGTCACAAATAGTTTCGTTTCATGGCTTTAATGTTGTTGTATAGCATTTCAATTGGTTTTTACCTATTAGTTCTCCAATCAATAACATCGAGTTTAAGAGAATCCAGAAATCATCGTACAATTCAAAACCACAGTCGAATAGCAACTGTCCTTCACTGACAAATCCCTGCTATGTTTTCTCTGGCCGACAATTTGCGGTAACACTCTGAGGTCACATTGGTCGTGAAGAGGGTCAGTGTCTTGCAAGCGATTAACTTAAAGAGAACCATTCAAATAGGCCACTTTGCAAGATTCACCTACTTCGGCCAGGATCGAACTTGCAATCACGGGCTCACGCATCACCCATGAGACGTCTGAATCACTGAGGACACACACAGGACCACTGAAACAGAAAAGATATCTACAGTACTTCATCAGCAGAAAACCAACCATTCAAAAAAAAACTGATATCATTTCAACATCCACGATAAAATGACTTTTTTGCATTTCGTTCATGTTTCAGGGTCCTTCAACTACAACGGTCATTAGAGCCCCGTCCACTGCTCTGATCACTGAAGTTAAGCAACGCAACCCCAGCTAGTACTAACATGGGTGGTCGCTCGGGAAAACTGGGTACTGCTAATACCCAAAAATCGTCGCATTAGTGTAGTGTCTGTGCTGTCTATGCATTAGAACTATGCAGTGGATGGGTCTCTAATGACCTTGTAGTTGATGGGCCTCTAATGACCTTGTAGTTGATGGGACCTAAAACACCAACAAACAACAACCCGTCCACTGCGTAGCTCTAATGCAGAGTCTGCACAGACACTGCGCTGTTTCTATGATTTTGGGGTATGCGTAACTTAAGGCGTTGGTTAACTTCAGTGATCAGACGAGAACTGGTATGTCCGACGCAATATACAGCTCCCCAAGCTTTTGGGAAAGTTGTCAAAAATACTGTTATTCTAGTTTTTGTTAGTCTAAAGGGTCTAAAGCATAATAAAAGCATATCATTCAGTAATAACGTTAATAATTCAACAAGTCAAATTACCTAGCTTTCTATAAAGGTAAACTAGCTTGCTATTAGTTGACTCCAGAATTTGCCCCCTACGTAATAATTTCACCCTGAATATAGACCATCACGCAGCATGTGAGACAGTGTGGTGGACGTCGACAAATAATTGAAATTGTGTTATAGTTACTATACAATGGATTGCAAAATAAAAATCAAGCGAAAACTCATAAAGTTTGAAGCATTGGCGGTGAATTGCGCCAAATCTGCGACTAAGAATATCAAAAAGGAATAAACGGTTTAGAAATACCGTTATTCAAAATGCGAGGAAGCACAAGATACAGTTTTAAAATAGGATACACATTTTCCGATGGTGTTTATTCGACGATATGAAATGCATAAAGAAACCTACAAAAGAAGAGACTTTTTTACTATGTGACTAGAACTTCAAATTTATTTTTGAAAGCTCTATTGTGTTGAAGTTGGTGGTTTGTTGGCTGTGAGGATGTGAAAACATCTACTATATGTCATCCGAGTGAAATTCTCGTTAGCTTCAATATATTGTACAAGTAGATATATTTATCTCGACAAGTCCAATTGTAGTAAAAAAAAATTTTCTAGGTTTGAAACTCATCTATAGAGTAAAATTATTTGCTACACATATAGTCCCACGTCATGAACTACATAAAGAAGTGCTGTTAACTGAGTTGGTAAGTTTTAGCAAAATATCAACGGAATTACCCATCCCCCATAGGGTTAGATCCCAAGAGAAAACCTTTCTTTAAAAAACAACGGATGTCCATAACACAAAATAACAATGATTCTTGGTTAATTCATCATCATAATAATAATAATACCCTTATCCCGCCTATGGCAGGGTCGGGTTTGTGGGTTCTAGCCCTCCACTCTCGCCTATCTCCCACCAGGTCCCCGTCCACTCCACACACCTTGCTCCTACGTCTGTTTCGGTCTCCCCCTGCCTCGGGTGCTTCCAAACACATGCATTCCTGAAATGGACCTAACAAGCTCCTTCTCCCCTCTTCGCTTAGTTAATTCAAAAATTGAGATATCGCAATAAACATTTTCTTCACAAGTACAGTAGTAAATGGCATCCATCCGCCTGGTGGGCAGGTGGTCTAAGTTCATTTCCAAGGCGCATGGCTGCTACTCTCATGGCTGTATCCTGATGCCAAACACTCTTATCCCTACCCCAATCACTGTTCTGAGGATGTTCCCTTTGAGTGTTATATTTCGTCAACTTTCTATGCTGAAATTCACATTTTTAGTTAAGTTCTTAAGAAAGTTTTAAATAACTATTTCTGTAATAACTAATGGCTTCAAAGGTGTACACAGATATTTCAGGAAGTAGGAATAATGTTATATCAGCGTAGCAGTGTCGTTGACCGGCTCGATTCACTGCGCCAGTGGTTCCAGGTTTGATACTGGATCGAGGCGGGTTGGCTTCTTTCGGGCAAGAGAAACGCCTTCCTTCGGATGAGAAGTAAAACCAAGGTTCCGTGTGGTGTACGATGACGTTGACATGTAACAGAACCCTGTCTACATCTGCAACGGGTAGATGAGGCAAAATTTCTGTGGAGTGCTCCAACGAACAGTAGACCGGTGACAAATAAACATAGGGGTTGCAGCTTTGGTCGGGAGCCAATATATCACTGTTGGTTCCATTCAGGGTCACAAGATGGGTACCCGACCCTAGGTGGAAAAAGTTAGAAGTTGCTTTTGTAGCGTAGCAGTCTAGTTGTGCTCTTCGTGTGTAAAATATGGTCAGCAGTAACTCTCATACACTCCAATTTGTTTCAATGTAATAATATTGTTGTCGAAATAAATTTTGCTACTTTTATACACAGAATTATATATATACTCTACAGCATACGCATTTTAAGTGGTTAAAAATGTTCAAAAATTTTTATCAGATGGTATGCGCTCGTAAGACTGAAACTTGGAGAATGTGGCTACAGAAACCGCATGTCATATATATAACAACTAAAGTAGTAAGATGAAAAAAATTTTTTCCCATGAAATGAATTTCTTTCCCACTCGTTTAAGATGATGCTTTCACACACAACTGCAAAGATATATGTATTTGGTGGCAGTAACTTTGTTTCACGCACTATCACAATTTCCACGCTAGATTCTACGTCTGAAAAAAGGAGAAACTTATAGCACGTTTCCAATATGAATGAATTTATGACTATGTTACATATTTATATATATATATGAGCAAGTTGATAATTTTTCATTTAAATTCAGTAGGTGTAAAACTTGCACAAGATGCAATTACACACATGCACTTGAATTATAATATTAAAATATGATGTTTTACGAAAATGTAGACTTCTTTGGCAGTAGGATCATGTTGATTGGTATAAAATTCACGATTTCACCTGCTAATGTTTAACTACAACTGAACATACATCAGAATACTTTTCTCAGTAATTTTAATTACATTATTCACCCTGTCTCGCTCAACAGTAAGTTAAAGTTACGTATTATTTGAAATTATGTAAAGATAAATCCACTAGGGAGCTTCATTCTTCATGCAGAAGAGACACGGAATAGTTATTTACTCGCTTTAATTATCATATATTTCAATACTGGCAACTAATTCCAAGATATCTTTAGTAGTAGGACACATTTTCTTTTCATTTCCTGCCAGTTTAGAGCCAGATGTCGCTTTCAAGCTGACGAGTGATGTCAAGATTAGGTTTGCTATATTACATTACCATCAGTTTGTCTGTGTGAAAGTATTACGGACGCCTGAAGGGGCACTGATGCTACACCTGGGAATTTTCCTAATATTCTTGTCCAAGCAGTTGAACGTCATATACGCCACATGGAGCTGCTGTTTTACATTTAATCGACCAGAAAACATATAAGGGTTTTCTCTCTTCATTAAGAAAAAGCCACGCACTTCATCTAGGATAGAACCTGCGAGCGACGTGCAGAAGGCTTCAAGCTACACTCTGAGCCATCAAGGTAAATAGGAAAGATCTCTTAGAGATCAAGATGCTCGGACTGATATTAAAGAAACAAGTAGTGTGATACTGATTTTCTGCTAATTTTGCCACACATTGAAACACTAGACGATAATGAGTGGACCAAATGCAGATTTAAAAAGTTGTCAACTTAAAGTGGTGGTCAAGTACTGCATTCTCATATCCTTCTTACTAGAGCTACTACTTCAAGTCATCGGCCGTCAGATATCGAATGTCAAGCATGTTATTATCATCTTACAATGAATTGTTCAAAACTAATTTTCAATGCGTGTCCAACCTGTGGATATCAGATGAGATTATTGCTAAGCATTAGTATCACATTGAATATTATCTCAGATGTTTATGTCAGTAGAGAAGACTGCGAGTGTTGCACAGGTAAAGCAACCCATTTAATGGTCGTATTTATAAAATGAATTAATATTGAACGACTACTCACCATAACGGTAAGTTGTCACATCTTTTAGATTCAAAATTTGATGAGTCTTACTATTTCAAATGCAGAACAGGTACAATACGAAAATAGGGCACATACAGTACGTAAAATTCTATTTGCTAGCGTAATATAGAAGGCGCTGTCAGCGTGACATTTATTGCACAAACAAGGGCCATTCGTAAAGTACACCCAAGGTGGTTCAATGGGTGGTCAGATAGAGGTGAATGTAATTTCAATTGGTTTATTCCCCCTGACAGGTAACCTCACTTGGTATTGTTACAGAAACGCAATCCCCCAGCTGGAATATATTAGGCCAACTTTACTCAGTGGTGTCAAACGGGAACACATCATTTGTACAGCCAAGTTGCGTTGGACACACCAGTTGTCGTGAGATCATTGAAGTTAAGCAACGCAAGCCCACGTCAATACAAACATGGATGGTTCGTAAAGAACGTTGGGTGCTGCAAGTTTCCCCTCCCCTACGTCCTCTACACCTATCTCCTGCGAGCAGCCTCCTAAGGGTTCGTCCTGTTATGGCTGCTTGGCTTACTCCCCAACCCATTGAAGCAATCCAATCTACTGTTGAACTGTTATTTTTTTTTTTTTTGAAGTAAACATCTCTCCATACACAGCCAACTTCATCGATATCATACTGCGGACTCTAACCCTCCACTTCCGCCTATCTCTCACCAGGTCCCTGTTCACGGACAACCTGCTTCCACGTCTACTTTGGTCTTCCCCTGCTTACCTGCCTACCACCTACGTCTACTTTGGTCGTCCCTGCTCCGGGTGCTTCCAACCACCTGCTTACCTGTAATGGACCTAACGTGCTCTTCCTCTCATCACATGTCCATACAGCCAGACTTCCTCAACATACATTACATATATCAGAGTTTGTACTTCTTAATATTTTACAAAATACATATGAAAATACAAAGAAACTCGAGACCAATGCTTCTGAAGACTGAAGTGTAATCGCTTTAGTCAGTTACCACCTATTTGGTCACCGATCCCAAGCACTACAACTAGTAGTTCATCTTCAAGATGCCTAAGTGCTAGGCAACGCTCACAATCTGCTGCATTTTCATCATCTCTACCTGCAGGCTAATGCAATAAGTCGTATACATGAACTACTTTTAGCATTTTCCTGTAAAGTAACCACATTTGTTGAAAAGACAATTTTTGACTTAACACTATTGAACACCCTTCAGGTAAAATCTAGTAAAATATTGAAGGATTTTCCAGCAAGATCCCGCATTCGACAAGTCTGCCTTTCCCCACTTCATCTCACGTAGTGCCATATTAGTCTTACCAATTGTTCCAAACGCTGCTTGAATGTTTCACCATCATCATACTCTTATCCGATCTGTGAAGGGTACTGGCCCAACACACTATCATATGTCTCCGTACAACCAGCTCCCACGTCTACTTAGGTCTTCCTCTGCCCCAGGTGCGTCCAGTAACCTGCATCTTGTGATGGACCTCACCAGCTCCTCCTTCCCTCTCCTCATCACATGCCCATACCATCTCACTCTATGTAGTCTCATCTTTTACGCGATGTCCCCTTCTCCAAGCTACCCTTCACATACTCATTGATAATTTTGTCTGCTCCCGGCTGCTTGAATGGGTCATATATGTATATTTAAATTCCAAATTGTTGTATTATCACTGATCCCGTATGGAACTCATAATAGAAAATACTGTAATACTCACTGTACTCTTGAGGCGTGGCAGTCATTCATGCAAAACCAGCGCCCAACAGTTTGTCCTAGAGGTCCTTTCCGTTTATAAAGGCGCCAGCTTCCATCATTCTTAAGGTGGCCTGTCATGAGTGTCCGATCTAAACATAGGCGCGGTTTGTTAAATGTTTTTCTATTAAAATTGCACGTCTGATGCTTCTGATTCGTTCATCATACAATAACACACATTTTAACTAATATTTTGCATGGTTCAATTATATCAGGGGGTAAAAAGTAAGAACACATCATGAAGTTGACAAGTTTATGCTCCTGGGAGAGTCCTTTATGGCCAATAAAGTTACTGGAAATGGTAAGTAAACACATACAAGAATGGAAGTGAATTACATATTTCAGTTACTTCAAATTACATCATAAAATTTGTTCCAGGCATTGGCCATCATTTGCGTTGGGTTGTTAAGCACCCACTGCTTCGGATACACTATTCACAATGACACCATGAAAACTTATGGATTTCTAGTTTGTGGTTCATTTTTTTTCATCAGCTGCTTCTCGTTTGTAATAGATTTGTTCTTCTATGAAGATACTCAAATACCATATCTGGTTAGTTGTTTCACAATGTAGTGGTGTTCCAGGGTTGAATCCAAGAGTGGGTGTATTGCGTCGGACACACCAGCTCTCGCCTGATCATTGGTTAAGCAACGCAACCCTAGGTAGTAATAGCATGGGTGACCGCTTGGAAATAATTGGTATTGCTAATACCCAAAAATCGCCGTACCAGTGTAGTGTCTGTGCAGACTCTGCACTAGAACTACGCAGTGGACGGGGCTCTCATGACCGTTGTAGTTGAATGGCCCTAAAACACCAACGAAACAAAAGTTGCTTAACTCCGGTAACCAACGCAATGCGATCGCTCTAAGTAAAAAGCAAGGGAGTGCGAAGAATAGCATCCAGGCGCTCCAGTGATCCCCTCGGTACTGAGCACTCTGTCTTGGTAGTGGACGACCAAAACAGTGACGTACGTATAGGAAGACTCTCTGCCTTTGATATGGGATATTATCGGCGTAGCTAGACATTTCTTAGCATGCATGAAGACCGAGTTCAAACCCTTAGTTGTGTAGGCATACGTAGCAGACATCTTGGGTTCCTTGGGAGACTGAGGTGTGTTGTGTTCTAAATTTAGAATAAAACATTAATCACATCGTTTTACCTAACATGTTATAACATATGTTACAAATCTCACAAAATGTACCTTTCAAATTCCAGGAAGCAGCACTGGGCGTGGTAGCATCCTTGATGTATTTTGCGTTTGGGATGTGGATTCCGGCTTATTCAAGTGAATTTATAACAAGTGATTGTAATGGGATCTTCCTGGCGATTTGGGTAAGCATGTCGAAATTTATATTTTAGGAAAGTAAATTCAAAAGATGCGCCTCTGAATAACTGCAAAGGAGGTTTGAATGAGAAAACTAATCAATTGGACAATCTTAGAGTTACATTACAACCTCGTTTTCAGGTGTCAGTTGCTCTTAACACTTTCTTCTATGGGTTCGATGCATACGTCACGATAAGAATAATAGGTGAACTCACAAAGAAAATGTCATCTGTTTATTATTTGCAAGTGTAAGCAAGCCTTACGTCAAAGTACTTCCGTTTATTTCATATAGTTTCCAATTCTAATAATAGCTACTGATCATTTCAGGGATCAACAAAAAAGCCGTCCTGCTAATCTCAATATTTGCTAAACATAAATTTTAATTTAAAATAAATGTGTTGTGATAATTGTAAAAGTAATGTTTTAAAATAAAGTATATATGTTTCCGTTATTAACCTAAATAGTCTGCTTAGCTTTAAATTGAGAAGGACAGGAAAATAATGGTGACGTACTCTCTAGGGGCGAACTGGTGACGAAGGTGCAAAAGGTAAAGTACTTAGGATCAACGTTCCAAAGCAATGGAAGATAGAATCAATGGCGGATGATTGAAGCGGAGATAGGTAAGTGGAGGGTCCAAAAACATCAACGAAACAAAAAATGGGGCCTGACCCCCTGCATAAAGACGATTCCACCTAATCTCGGGCTACTACAGGCTAATGCCTGTCATAGGACGCCAGCTACTGCTGGCTATTAGCATCAGCTACTAAGGGTTACAGGAGGCTGACAGTACCAATTACTCCGGCTACTGATCGGCCGCGATCGATCCGTCAGTTATTGAAGTGTACTAGTACCAGGCCAGCAAGGGTCTGAAGGGAGCGGCCAATTGCATTGGATACACCAGTTCTCGCCTGATCACTGAAGTTGAGCAACGCAACCCCAGCTAGTACTGACATGGGTGACCGCTTGGGAAAACTGGGTACCACTAATACCAAAAAATTGTCGCATTAGTGTAGTGTCTGCGCAGTCTCTGTATTAGAACTACGGAGTGGACGGGGCTCTAATGACCTTGTAGTTGAAGGGCCC
Organism: Trigoniulus corallinus; assembly: GCA_013389805.1. Lineage (NCBI taxonomy): Eukaryota > Metazoa > Arthropoda > Diplopoda > Spirobolida > Trigoniulidae > Trigoniulus > Trigoniulus corallinus. The sequence continues at coordinate 4,976,184 of JAAFCE010004209.1, read as the reverse complement.
TAAAACAGCAACGAACCAAAAATAACCAGCAAGGGACTCAAAGAATAATAATAGTTTGAAACGATATTTCAGATCTGAACTTGAATTAGCAGCAGTAAAATGTAGATATGAGATGGTTACTCAAAATACCGTAATAAAAATATAATACTGCACTAACCTAAAAACATTGAAATCAATATAAATTCAAAATAAGGGCGATAAATAAGATTTCAAACGATAAGGTATCCTAGAGAGTATGACACGTCGGCAAACAATACGTTTCTGATTACAAATAATCAATTATTGTCACCAATACGACAACAATCCAACAACTACACCATTAAAGTGAGGTAAGTCGAAAATACATTAACGTTTCTAATTACATCTTGGAGCAACTCCTAAAAGCAGATTATAAGCAAAATAAGCATTCAGCAGTCGACATTTCTTGATTGGAATTACTGTAGTTTAGTCAGAAAAAAATGCGTATTATGAATTCATAATAAATTTTATCCTATTCAGACTATGACTAGACACGGTGGTTAGTAGGCCTACACGGTGACCTCTTTAATCCGAACAAGCTTCAGTTAAAACTCTCATTTCATTAATCCGACCAAAATTTCTATAATTACTGGAATACTTTAATGGGTTTGGGAGTAAGCCAAGCAGCCATAACAGGACGAACCCGAATGATATTGTTAAAATAAACTATTTAAATCATTTTCTGTATCACCCTATTTTGCTGCGATGTTTTCTTTGGCTGTTGAGCGCCTAATTATTGGGGGGGGGGAGACTTCAATGGGTAAGGATGGGCTGGGATATGAGGAGGTCCATGAGAGATGGGGTTATGGTCCGATCAGCACTGAAGGGCAAGGTAGTCTTGGACGCAGCAAGAACACACCGCCTTGCATTAGCCAATACATGGTTCAAGAAGAGGGAAAAGCACCTAATCACCTTTCAATACCGCAAGGGAAGCTCCAAATAGATTTTGTTATGGTTAGGAAGCAACATATGATGGAGATCCGTGATTGATGGGGGCTACCCAGTGAGGATTTCCAAAAAGATAGTGGGTATAAGCTGTTCATGATAGAAATACTGGTGAAGGGGGCAGTCAGGAGACATTCTTGGAAAGGAGAACCAGTCATTAAGTGGTGGAAGTTGCCAACCAAGGCACAGGAATTCAGCCCAGAGATTTTCCACCAGGTCAACTGGAATTGGGAAGGGTCCGCCTATGCCATGTGGGACAGGGTCGCTAAGAAGATTAGGAGATGTAGAGAGGCAATGTTTGGCATAGCTAGAGTAGGAGGCACTTTTCAGGGTAGGTAGGCATGGTGGCACGGCCTATATACTGGCAAATAAAAATGCTAAGAGGACCATTGCCCTGGCCTAACGTAGGAGGCCCTATCTAAGGAGTTGGGGACAAAGGGTTAGAAATTGCTTGTTTTACGGGGGCACGTTGACAATTTGGAAGATATGAGACATTTAACTTGGGCCGCCAAAACAATTTTCAACAAAGGAATAAATTGGATGAATTTTGTTTTACCTACTGTGATAAAAAAAATTCTTGATGGCCCATGTTTACATTTTTCACATCTTTCAATCGTTCACACGTCTGACCCTCACAGTTTTCGACATTTAGTGTGCGATTATGCCGCCCAGACGTCCCAAAGAGTGTAATATTACGAAAACATCACTAATTTCTCGTTTATTCTTCTTTATCAGGTCGTGATTATATGTGAGCAAGGTGCTTGGAGTTATTTTGCAGCTAAGTGACATCGTACATTCCAAAGGGAACTACAGCTTCACTTCGCCCCTTCCATCCTACAGGTCGTCCACTTCAGATTGATGGTCATTAGGCTAAGCCAAGCCATCAAACTTCCGCCAAGAAATCAACTTGCATACTTTATGTTTAATAAGCAAACACGCTTCTATCAACTGAGCCACCAAAGGCGGGATTAGAAACAGCATCACTTTCCTGTGAAATGAAGATCTATTTCAATATTTTGAAGGAGGCCAAAGGTCTTCTAAAATTTTGTGAAATAGTAAACATATTTGTTATATCATTCTGCACATTTTTAGTCATCCAATACAAGGTTTATCAGTAAGACATCTGTATTTCATTTCAGGCTTGTGCAGCTGTATGCATAGCATCTGCAACAACTTCCTGTTTCCAGTATTTTGACGTCAATTTAAGCACATTTGGAATTTTTGTTTCCGGGACGTTCATTATAACAAGTTCCATTACATTATTATTTTACTTATTCTTCGATGAAAAAAGTCACAAACCATATTTAGTTAGTTTCACATTTGAACAATTTAATTCTCTGATTTTACTTTTTAGACCTAACGGTTCGAATTTTAAAAATATTCCCAAATCTTTTGCTAACAGGAAGCAATATTACATGCATTCGCATCAGTTCTCTTTCTTGGATTACTCATATGGACAAGAGTTTCATCGTCCGAGGCTAGACCATGGTGCTTCGAGCATTACATGGACATTTCAGTAATGACATTAGCCTTAACGGTTCACATTTAATCCTTTTTTTACTTAACAGTTTTGTTTTATATGGTTAGGTTTCAGCAACGTTAAATGTCATTGCATACGGATGTGATTCTGCACTAGCCATAAGAACCATACATGGATTCTACACCAAGAAGGCGAGATTTTTCTTAGTTCCAGTGTAAGTTGACCACACTGTTGATTTCATCCAACAATAATTTGACTACCACACCCGGAAGTATTTCTTATTGAATGCCTTAAACACGACTTAAGAGATTCGAGCTGTAAAGAAAAAATGACGGGACCATTTGTTAATGAAAAGGTGACCAGTTTGTGGTTTAAGGCAATGGTGACCAAACTTCCCGGTTATAGCATCCTCAGTGTGTCAGTGACGTTAGTATCGAGTGCCTGTTGCTACTATTGCTGCTAAGTCAGGAAACGGGCAACATGTTTGGGCAAAAAAACCCTCTGTTGAACGGGAATCTCGTTTCCAATTATGCTTGGGTGTAATAAATATATTAGTTTGAAGGTATTACGAAAAAAGAGGGTAGAAGAAGGACTTATTAGGATAGTGCAGGATATATATATATGATGGTTCCACAGCCAGTGTGAGGACTCCTTGGAGAAATACTGGAGGCTTCCCAGTGAAGGTTGGGATGCAGCAAGTCCATACTTTTTCATTCTGGTTATGGACGAGTTGCTGACTGGAGGTAAGGAATGGGCCCCCTCAGTGAATGGCAATTGCCGACGATGTAGGAAAACTTAGCGACTCCCGGGAACAAGCAGAGAAGAGCCTAAACGATCTTAGAGCCGCGATAGAAAAGGGAGGCCTAAAGACAAAGATGAAGACAGTACAGTATTTAGCTTTCAATTGTGAACGACAGGATAAGAATGGGGACGTGTTCTCTCGGGAGCGAACTGATGACAAAGGTGCAAGAGGTAAAGTACTTAGGATCAGTATTCCAGAGCAATGGAGCGATGTGACCCATAGAATCAATGGGGGACGGTTGAAATGGAGACAGGCAAGTGGAGTCCTGCGTGACAGGAGGGTCCCAACAAAGTTGAGAGGAAAGTTTTACAGTGCAGTGGTTAGGCTGTCCGTGGGCAGCACAAATGGTCTTAGTGCAGCGTTTCCCAAATAGTGGGTCGCGAAGCTACGGCAAGTTACAAGTCTTTGTAATACAGTAGAACTCCAATTATCCGAATCAATTGGGACCGGACCCCATTCGGATAATTGGATTTTTTCCGAAAAAAGGACCTAAATGGGACGTGTACGTGTACCATACTGTAAATGGAAGTCATTGCTTGCTGAACATCCCGGTCAAAGTAAGCTGTTTGACTGTCAGGATCCGTTTTCAGGCAGCCAAGTCGCGGATTGTTTTGAAAATCGCAGTACGTTTCCTCATAATTTTTTTTCTGAAATTCTGAAAGCGATTCGGATGATAGGAGTTCGGAAAATTGGAGTTCTACTGTAGTTTTAACTTTGTAGGGTCTCGGCACGTTTCAAAACCGCGGAACGCGGCTGAAGTGGGTCGCGCCTCCAAAAAGTTTGGGACGCACTGATTTAGTGGGACGTAGTAGATTGCTCACCTCTAGTCTCAGCAAATTTTTCACTTGTTCAAAGACGAAAAATTCGCAAAATATATGAAGCTATAATATATTTTATAATTAGCAACACCTTTAAGTAGTAAAAAAACATTATTTATCTTACAGAGATGGGAAAGGAACAAGCTTTTCAATAGCAGAGCAGTTTGAAAACAACGAAGTCCAAACAGTAAATAACAATCAGCAATGAGTACTTACTAATTACTGTACTACAGTAATAAGAGAAAAAGGCAGACGGCTTCTTTTCAAGAGCAATTGTTAGCAGACTTATAAATCAAGAAAACCTGCAATTTTCCGCCTAAACCCTTCATTACATCTTTGAAATTATAAGCACTTCTTCCGAAGTTTTCTCCGACAACATCCGCATAACAAATGTGCAATCCAATCAAACAATAAAGAAAACGCCAATGAACTCAGTAAAGTATCATATGTCACCTACATGGGAAAAGGGCCCATTTTTACATCCATACAATTAATTAAAATACGCAACATTATTCTACCATCAAAACCTCATTTTAATCGCAGTGTTAACATTTTTCATAGTAAAATGCATGACTTTTTTGTCATGAAAACATCAGTCATAAGTCGTCCTACTTTGTAAATGGAAAAACATGCATTGAATTTTAGTCATAATATGCAACGTCAGTTTATATAACAAAATAAACTTACATGTATTCCTGGTATTTCGCTAATCGAGGTTATATATGTACAGCCAATATTATATTCAATAAAATATATTTTTATCACATGTGTCATCCCATTAGTGAAAAGACACCAAAGTAAAAGAAAATACAACGGTCAGCAGTCAAAGAAGTCACAAGAAAATTAGACCACGGTCAAATATTGGATACTATATAAATACTCGAAAGCACTGACAACATCGCCAAAGTTCGTTGTGATTTCGGGCTGCAAACCACAAAAATTGGTCATCTGTTTTGAAGTAGAAAGGTAAGTGCATGTTTAGTGTAAACCATGAAAAAACCCGTCTCAGCGACAACAGTAAAGGTTCGGGTTCGATCCTGACCGCGGTGAATGGCTTCTTTGAGGTGAGAGCCCAGCCCCAAGCAAACCTTCCATCGGATGGGACGTAAGGCCGTGGTTCCGGGATTATTTTGTCACCTGCACATCCTGGCGATCTCGCCCCCCCCCGAGCTCAAGTTCCAGGTTTGACACGTGATGAATACCTTAATAATAGTTCAGTGTAGCCTATGTGGCTGAATGGATGAGAAGTAAAACCCACGGCGGTGTACGAAGGCATTTACACGCCAGAGAACCGTCTCTACTAAGCACCGGGTAAATGAGGCAAAATTCCTAGGTGTAGGAGCTCGCCTCCTTGCATATGTGGAGTGCCCCAACGAACAGCGACGGGTTGCAGCTTTGGTCGGCAATTCGGCTGTAGCAAAACACCGTCCAATATATCATCCTTGTGTCCATTCAGAGGGACAAGATGGGTACCCGACCCTGCCGTAGGCGTGGAAAGGGTTAGGAGTTGCTTTGCTTGTTTCCGGTTTATGAACGGGATGGGGAAAACGCCATTTTTCATGGTTATTGGATATTGTTGAGTTAGTGTTTAGAGCAAAAAATGGGGAGGGGGAGTCGCGAAAGTTGAGGGTCTATTATAAGTTGATATACAGTATATTAAAGGAGTGAATGTCCTATCTTAATTGTGTCACTAATTTCAGATAGTACAAAGCCACAAAATGAAATTTGTCATCAGTTTCGTCATGCTTTCTGTACTCATCATCGGTCTAGTTTCCGATTGTTACGCACTTCCTATTGAAGAAAGGTGGTTTTTTGCTCCATTCTTCCCTCGTTGCACGCAATGTAGACTCAACGGAACTAGAGATCGTTTTTGTTGCCAGTTTAATAGTTGCTGCTGTAAGTTGTGCACTACCTCAATTTCCTAAATCAAAACGCAGTAAAACCTTATGGCTTTCTAAAATTAACGTACTTTTTAAATTATTCAACAGCTGGTCCTAATCCTACTCGCGCTACTACTACTGCCACTACTACAAAGGCTCCTGCTACTTCTCCAACTACTGCTACTTCTCCAACTACTCCTATTTCTCCAACTACTCCTATTTCTCCAACTACTCCTAAATAGAAGGATTCCTAAAAAAGACTCCAATACCAGGTGAATTTTTGCACGTACCTGAAGATTAAACGAGTACCACACCGACCGAATTTATCCCAAGCCTGGAATTCAGCTATAATGCGCGATACCAAGTTTTGACAATGTTTCTAATAATAATACATGTTAAACCAATAATCTTATGCTTGTATATATTTAATAAAAATTATTTCATATTACAATAAATTAATGAGTATCTTTGTGCCCACCTTTTACCAATACAATTTAAGTAATTATGATTAATTCATCTATTATGAATATTTGACAACTAATTGAAGAGGAACCAGCATTGATGTCTCTCCGCAATGGGCACACCCTTAATTCTCATCCGTCGATAGCTCCTGAATAGATGTTAAATTCAAATTCTTGTGAACTTTGTTGTCTGCATTTAAAGTGGTGCTTTCATTCCATAGTCATTCAAAATGCACAATTCTAGTTGATTAGTAATATTGTAGTTATCAATCCCGAATATTCTTAAACACACTCGGGAACAACGGTCCCAAAGTGCGTAAAATTCGTTTAACACGGTTTTCTCCAATTACAGCTTCTAAATCGTTGCTTTTAACTAAAAGTAATTTCAAAATATGGTTGTATATCAAATGATGTCTCTTAAGTTTAGTAATAAAACCTTGTAAGCAGATCCATTTAGTTTCGTTCGCCCTGATATAATACTTGATTTTTTTCCTGTTCTTCAGTTGAAAAAGAGACTGACAAATTTGATTAATCCAACAAATTATTAACTCATAGAAGAATTCTTTGTTAATATGAGGTCTATCGGGTTTGGGTAGCTTTTTTCCCAAACTATGAAACCGGAAGGCACATAACAGGGTAAGATGATAAAGGTTCCTCATGGCACATTTCTTAGACGAGATTTCACCATCAAACAAAATCCTCTGTTTCTCCACACCAGATATATAAATAAGTTTCTTTTTCAATCCTACCTTGCCTTGACTAGCAGTAAGCGAGATGCAATCCTTTATGGCTTTATTTCCATAGCAAGAATAATTCGTGGACACTTCAAGGGTAATAGCATTTATTAAGTGTCCAAACCATGGAATCTTTGTAACTCGCTCTTCATTAACATTCTCATCTTGCAGAGAGGGCGATTCTCTTTCAAAGTTGGTTATAGTCTTCCCAGTGGATATATTACAGTTATAATCTGCTATTCCCAGTTGCATTAGATTACAAAATTTTATAGCTTTATCCTTTTCGGTAGTCACATAAATGTAATCATCGACATACCTCAGCAGAAGATCTCTTTCGGCAGCCGGTGGCATGAAATCTTGAAAATACTCTGCCGCCATATGAGCATAATAGAGGTCACAAAGAATAGGAGATAAAGGATTTCCTTGTGCAACACCTTGAAGAAGCTGAAAGTAACTTTTATCAAATTTAATGAAAGTGTTCCTATAATAGGCTAGCACATTATCTACTACATTTTGCTTACTAAAAACCACCTTCCTAGATAAAGCCACAATAACTTTGTTACGTACGGCAAGGTTTTCTAGATGAAACAAAAAACTATCCTTTTCAGTCATTGTCAGCCTTGTATAACTTCTCACCAGACGTCCATCTATGACGCGATATACAAAACAAAAGCGAACAGCAAGACTAGCTGCTTTCCTCTTTGAATCTCTAGTTACAATTTCTTTCAGTACAGTCTCCAGGTGATTATGCTTGATTGATGTGAAGCAACCTTGGATGTCCAACTTGACGAAATATAACGGCTCGTTACAGCTCAATTTACCGGGGATCCTATGCATCTTAACAAACTTCTTCCATCTCTCATGAAATTCTACTTGTCCTGTAATACCGGAACACTTCAATCTCGGATCGTTTCTAAGAATATATTTCAGCATATCCAAGTAATTCCTTAACAAATATTTCAAGTTGTATTTTTTGTTGTTCTGATTTTCAAAGTTCATTACAAGTCGCATCGAAGTTTTCTTGGGTAACAACCGACCATTAGCAAAACAAATTCTGTTACTGGGATGATTATGAATATTTTGCACTTGTTCTATAGTCAACTTACGAATAATGCCATCATTCGCAGCTTGTTTTAAATACTCCTCTTGTAAAATTTTCCATGTTTCTTTGCGGTAATAAAACAGCTCTTTCTTATGTACGTCTGCATCAGTTATGTAAAAACAACCTCTAAGACATTCTAATAAATAGTCACAAAACAACCACTTTAGAACCAATGCTAACAGCACATACTGAAGTTCATTGCTGACATTTTCTGGCAACCACTTACAATCGCTTACGTGCATGCAATGCATCAGTTGAGTCAAACTTAATTGATCTGAACGACACAAATGCAGAAACATTTTACAAAACCGTTGAAATCTAATTTTGTTATGGTTTGAACCCAATAATCCGAGTGGAATAATGCGATGTATTATAGCAGACAGAAACATTTGCACCTGATGTTTCGGGATTACGTACTGCAAAGGCTGTGAAATATTTGGAGCGCAGTCTATTAGTGCACAGTGTGCATCTAACGTCCTTAGAAAGTGACACCGACGATGTCTTGTCAAAAATGACTTCAGAACTTGACTTAATTTCCCTGATTTTAGTTCGCTCATTAGTAAACCCTGGTCTGCATCATTTTCATGAGACACCAAAACATTGGAATCAATGATTATGTCTATCAGACGTGCTGCAGAATCCTCATTAACGGAAACTGCCAGCTCCTCAATAGCATGTTTACGGGGAAAACCTACTGATACGCATTTAGAAAATAAGATTTTGCTCCAAGGAATAGTTATGTGAATAACTTCTTCTATTTTAAAACATTCTTGCCTTTGAATGTCCGCCAAGTGTGAACCGGTGTTTAGAGTACTTACCCTAAATGAATTGACAATTGGATCGGTCACAGGCTCAAATGCTTTTTCAGTTATAGATTTTCGTTTAACATTAGCCGCAAAAGATGTCTTCTTGTCGACTATAGGTATCCCAGTAATCTGTAATAAGGAACTCTGAGGTATTGATAAGAAGACTGCACACTTTGTAATCAAAAACACCAACCACGTATCACCAATATTTTTGTATAATTTATCCATAAAATTATAAGATTGTAGTTCATAAACAATCTCGTTAAAGAAGTCACCGGTCTCATTCATGAACTTCATTCTGCAACTCGAGAACTCATAAAATTGTTTAAAATTGTCCCACTGAGTTTGGGGCAACTCACGTAATTTCGGCGGAAAATCACAGCACACATTTGGTAAAGCTATCGTCAGCAAATTGAGCCAATCTTGAGGGGCGTCATTTGAATAGAAATACTCCGTCATGTAGTCGTTTTCATAAACGTAGTCTTTCAGAAAAGCTGAAACCGAACACACTTTGTTAAACATTAAGTCTAAAATTTTCTTCAACTCTTTGGATACCTTCATGCTTCATCACCAAATTTGAATCAACCCGGGAATAAAACTTTAAAATCGTGCGAAACCTTGTACTAAAGATGGCGCTGTACTAAAGACTGGGTCATCCGAGAATTACGTCTACTTCGTCCCATTACACTTCTGTCAAATGTCGTCTGCTAAAGTCTTACACCAGCTTACCAAAGAGCACTACAGCTAACATGACTACGCCTGGGTTTAGACAACACTAATACCTCACTTTACTGATAGTCTTTTAGCTGAAGTAAACCTTACATTCATTGTCAGAGACTTAGAGTATGATTCTGCCCGATACTAGGACCCATTCAAGACACTCCTACATCGAGGGTAAGGATGTAAATGCCTTCTTACTTTTGTCAAATAGATGATCAGTGCTGCCATAACATATTAGGCAACTCAGGCGTTATCTTGGGGTGTCATGTTCAGCAAAGGCAGCAAAAAAATGCTAAATTAAATATACACTAAATATTTCCATTATTTAATTTCGATTGTAGGTGAAAGATAGGCGGGTTTGTTTGTGTTTTAGGGCCCTTCAACTACAAAGTCATTAGAGCCCTGTCCACTGTGTAGTTCTGATGCAGGAACTGCACAGACACTACACTACACTACTGCGACGATTTTTAGATACTAGCGGTACCCAGTTTTCCCAAGCGGCCACCCATGTCACTACTAACGGGGGTTGCGTTGCTTAACTTCAGTGATCAGACGAGAACCGGTGTGTCCAACGCAACTCGCCGCTCCCTAAGATAGGCGGGAGTGGAGGTTAGAACCCACAGGGTAACCCGTATAAAGCCAACCCAATCGATTGGTGGATTTCCTATTTCCTGTAACAAACAGGAAATAAGGGTACCCCACTGTATATTCCTGTTAAAACCTATCTGGCACGGTAGTACTTCAAGAAATATAACTTTTCAAATTTTTGGCACGCCAGCAAAAATAGGTTCGCCACCCCCAACTGAAGATGATGTAGAAGACCATCAACCACCAGTGTATTTCTGAAATTTTCAACCCTTTTTAGGCAGGTAGCACCCTTGTAAGGTGAATCTTTTCTCCGTGGCATTCCTATTCAGTGTTTTTAGTCAAGAAGCTGCTACAGTTGAAAAATTACTTATTTTTTTAAAAAAGAAATCTCCATTACCTTCCTCACTTGCTGAATTCCTCTCTGACCACAGGTTCGCCTGGTTCGATAACTTCGAAAGGTCCGCCTGGTTCGAGAACTTCGAAAGGTTCGACAGGTTCCACTATGGCCCACGCAGGTGGTGGTGGGAAGTAGCTGTCCATAATTGCCCAATTCCTAAATAATAACACGCCCTTGTATCGTTTCACTGTCATGTAAAAACATACGTAGGACACCCACAAAGTGAAACTTTAACCTCGTTTAGACCTGATATCTTTTAAAGCGAGAATAGCGTCCACACCGTAACATATTGCGTTGAATACCGCAAACACCTAGAAAAATAAATAAATGAATCACTGATACAGTTACTGAGCGTGCTACCCACTGCGTCACCGAAGCGGATTTATAGACCATAGGTAGGAAAGGATAGAATTAGGTACCCGATGGTGATGGTATGATGATGGATAACCCAACTATGGATATCCAGCTATTTTGCGAAAGTTTTGGGCCACAACAAGTATGTCAACTTGTTAAAAACTTGCGATCAATGAGTTGTGGCACATTGGCAGGGCCGCCGAGAACATTACCGTATTAAGGGCTGGAACAGGATCAATATTCCCTCCTCTCACCTACACATGGACACATAAATCAATGTACATTCAAAAACGCTTCCAAATATATTAAAAGGAGGGCCCATAGGCCCCGGAACAATGTTCTGACTGCATCCCCCCGACCTCTCCTGAGGCCTGCACAACAGCAAATTAAAAATCTCTGGAGTCCATAAGTAAAGCTATAAGAAGCCCTATAAATAAAGCCTTAAATGCACCTCCACGTTTTAAACTAGAGCGCTGGAAAATGAGGTTGCTATTTTCACTAACATGAAATGCCAAAAATCATAAACAGAGTGCTATTTAATGCATTTACAGCACACTTATAAGAAAGTGATTTCGAGTCTCCAATAGACTGTCATCGGTATCCATGGGTCGAAACAGGGTATACGTCATCATCATCGTCATTCCTTTATCCCGCCTGTGGCAGGATTTTTCCCGTAAAGGTCCTCACATCCCTTCTCTAGGTGAGATTGTTCTGACTGGGGGCACCCCAGCCAGGCGTCTGGAACCCGCAGAAATATTGGTCGGGTTGTCTGTGGGGGGATGCCGGCCACAGAAGACACTCGATGCATTATCTGCCATGGAGGCCAAGATCTCCACCCCCATGATATTGCGGACACATGATAACGACCTCTCGGGGTCCGCTCGCTCCTCCTGACGGCTAGCAGCACTGGGGTTCTAATCCCCTGCACCGTAGGTTTGAAGATTAAACCAATTATCTTTTGGCAATAACAGCTAATGAAAATACTTATACGTACCCCTAAAGCTACTGAGGACTTAACGCTACAGGAAGAAGTATTGTTATTTACTGCCGCCAGTTTCAGAGTAACACCCGCAATTGCAGCATAAAGAATAGCCGCAATTAAGTATAAAAAAAGTTCCTGTATAGAGAAAATTGCAATAAGTTGTAATCAGTGAAAACCGTAATTTGAAAAGTCGATGTAATTAAGATTTAAAAATTTCAACCTGACCAAGTAAAGCTAGTTACCAGATATAGGCTCCTGCCGTCATCAAAAAATAGTAATACTAGCAAGATGCATGGAGTTATGATTAGGTATGCACTTGTTGTGACCCAGGCTAGTCTGCTGTCTGACTCAGAATTTGCAAAACAACTTGGTGAAATTAGACAAATGCATATTATTCCAAAGATCTAAAAGTTTGGAATATAATACAGTAATAGTATACTTTCTAAAGATGAATTACAAGGACTATTAAGGACTTTAACGCTTAGAAATTGCTGAACAAAATATCTGCCCCAGAGTAGGGCACCTTCTTCCCCTTGACAGCAACAATTGCTTATCATGCAGGCAGTAATCTCCCCCAACAATATTGCGGATTTTTTTCATATACTGTATGGTAGCGTAATGGGTTTGGCATTCACCTGACCTGCAGGCGATCTCGAGATGGGGTGCCCGATGTGGAGATACACAGAATACGGTGGGGATTTCGCTTTTGAACTTTGTAAAGGAATGGTTTCTGTATGCCCCAAGTAATGTGACGATAAATCATGAAATTTAATATTGATAAGAATTAATACTACATTACCACTTCCAATATTTTAAGGATAATTCTTGGGTCCCGAAATTTGGCGGCTGTAAACGCCATTCTGTTAGAAAGCAAGTACATGAATAATAAGAAATACACATTGTAAAATGTATTTATCAGCAGCTCATCAATTCTTTTGATATGATAAGACAGGTAAGTAGCTTACCTAGTCATCACTACCTGTAAATTCCATGTTCATATGTACTGTATGTTATATTGGGACTGTATTTGTGACTACATCGTTAGACTCTGCCACTAAATTGTTCAATTGACCTTATTATACTGTATATGATCCCATACTCAGCTGATATTAATAAGTCCAATCTATTATACTGCATTTCTTGCAAAGCAAAAGTAACGCCCAACCCTTTCCCGCCTATGGCAGGGTCGGGTACCCATCTTGTCCCTCTGAATGGACACAAGGGCGATATATTGGATAGTGTTTTTCCACAGCCGGTAGACTACATTTCTTGCATTCCACATTATTACGAAAAATCATTTTGTGGTATTTTACAGGTATTTCAGTTAGTCTGACAAATGCTAGAACCAGCCCTCAATACCTACTGTATGTCAGTTTATTAGTTTTCAGTTGCAGCACCTGAATCAGTATTATTCCTTATCAATCTAAGTCTGATATGTGCAGCTGAAGAGAATTGACAAGCGCTACTAGAGTAGTGCCTTGGTTTCTCTAAATGAAATTTCATTTATTCCTGGGGCAAATTTATTCACAAGAGAAAGAAAAATTCTGTCCAGTCAAATTTTTGCCGAATTTGGCATTCGGAGTATGATATACAGTAGGGGCCTACTGTACATACGGTATATGAAATGTAATGTTCAACATTCCTGCGCTTCTTGTTACTTGAAGTTCGAGGTCTTCCTATTTGTATTACAGTATTTGTTTTGCCGTTTATACAGTATGTAAGATTACAAAATCTGCTTGAAGCATGACTCAGAATCGATGTCATTATTCGTGTACTAGATCAATTAGAAATTGAAATATTTATGAAAATCTAAAGGGAATCCCAATGAAACGCAACTTCAGTGAAATTATACTGCATTTCATTTTGAAAGAAAAATTCTATTTCGGAATTCTGCATGTACTGTGGGTCTACTTTCTTTCCATCTCAGTCTTTGTCGATTTCTCCTCTTTCTCTCTGATATTCATTGTCATCAGCACGAGTATCAGATAAAGTAATATTTATTCTTATATCTAGGTTTTCTTTACCTACCTTTATCGTAATATTGAAAATATTTTCACAAATTTTTCAGATAGTTCTATGAAATATTGCAGTACATACTGTACTGTATTCTTTTTCCTTTCAGAACCATTGACAACGATGGGGAAATTCGCAAATTACAGAAATTCTAAAATTATTGACAACAACTCTTGAAAACGACTGGGTATTAGCCTCTTGAAAAAACTCTTGAAAACGACTGGAACTTGGGTATCAGCGGTACCTAGTTTTCCCAAGCGGCCACCCATGTTACTACTAGCTGGAGTTGCGTTGCTTAATTTCCGTGATCAGACAAGAACCGGTGTGTCCAACCCAATACAGCCGCTCCATTAATTTACTAAATCGGACAAAGGTCAGAGAGCTATAGATAATATTGTGGTAGACAGGAAATTTAAGAAATTACTAATTAATCACGAAAAACGCTGTTCAGGATTCGAATCATAACTCTCCAACAATCTAAAGAGGACATAACTTAACCGGGGCAATAATTTTGGTTTAGCTGGCAGGATATGCCTTAAAATTGCAGCATAAATGTTGGTTTGAAATCACGTTTACTCAGTTTTCAGGTAAACGAAAGTTGATCGTTAATTTTGAACTCTAAAACAGCACATACTGCCGAAAATAAAAGCACTGCAGTGTTTTCCATGGTGTCATTTTAACCAACATGTGTACGTTGTATACCACGCGGGTATCTAATCAATAATTGGTTACATACGATGCTTGTAAAAAAAAATAATGGCAAAATTTCATTTACTAATATGTAAACAAGAAATTTATTCATGGCAGACCAGAAAACAGCAGTTAAAAAGCAGAATCTTAAAATTTCTGCAGTATATCAATTGGTTTTTCTTTCTTGCTGTCGTGTATTACCTTAATTGTAATATACGTATCAATAGCATACGCAATAGTATTCAAGAATGAAAATACCTATAAATAAAATACATGCAGGAATTATTATTATATTAATCTATTCATTTGCAGAATTCAATCCACTTAAAATATATAAAATTCTTCAAATTGCACCCCAGATCTGGGGTGATAGCAGTGTCGTCTTAACAGCATTATAGGCCCCTGAACAAAGCAGAGTGCTGGGGCCCATACGACAACCACTCACAGGAAAAATATGTAAATGGTCACTTGACATACACAGATTAGCATGGGGCGGATCCAGGGGGTAGCAATGTAGAAATTGCTTCCCCTCCTCAGTGCCTCAATGGGGCGCATACTTCAACTGATGCATGATTCATCTTTGCAAGTAATGAGGCATTTTTGTATTGCTATCCCCATTGAAGTCCAATCTGCAGTTGGCTAAACCACGGAAGATGGGACCTTGTCAAAGGAGTAGTAGAGGACCTATTGTAATTGCTAGCTGGAATTATACTATGGGGTTCTGAATATTTAAAAATATTTGGGGCGCACTTTTTTAAGTGCTTCCCTCCCCCTTGATGCGCTCCTGGGCCCCTGGGAAGCGCCTGCTCTAGCAGTTATGCCGCCCCGGACAAAAAGACAAATTGCCGCCCATTGAAGCAGCGCTCTGTTCTCACACTTACAGCCAAAATGGCGCCGCTAAATTTTGGCGCCCCAGACAAATGCCCGGGTTGACCCCCCCCCTCCCTTAGAGTGGGCCTTGCACTGGGAAAGTGCCCGGTGGGCTCATGCGTCAAGACGGCACTTTTGATAGTTCATAGTTTCATGTCTGAAATGCTTACTTCTAGAGCTACTGTTGCTTTTGAGGAGGAGTCTCGATCAATCCAATCCGCAACTTCCAACAAAATAGCTGATATTGTTAAATACAACGCTGTTGCAATCAAATTGAGAACAGCTTCCTATAAATAAAACAAGATAGGTTGTTGAATGAGATAAAAGAGAAATTACGCTTATCATTTGGAAATCTGAGTCCTATGAGTAATGAAATATTTGTTTAGCATCAAATATGTATTATCCTTAATCAATGATTAGCAGAGTAGTAATGTGCAGTTGCCATCACAGGGTTTGAAAGCGACCTGAAATGAAAATGGTCTTGTGTCTTTGATTTTGGGCGATGTCCAAGAGGAAAAAGCAACAACGGGAGAGCAAAATTGATTACGGTAGAAAGGCAGGTGACAGTCGTGCACCTCATTCGTAAATCTCCCCTTAATAGTTCAGCATTTTTATTTGCGACGCAGGCAGTGCCGTAACGGGGGTATGAAGCGCCTGTGGCAAGTGTCTAACTTTTGTTTGCCCGTAACCCAATAATGACAAAAAACTTAAACATTTTACGGAAAAGGAAGACCCCTTCCTTAAATCCAAGTAGTCAGGTAGTCCGAAATTGACATGTATGAATACAGTAAGCTTGATTTTGTGACACTTACCAAATATGGTATCTGTTCTTCGTCATATACTGCTAAATTGACTAGTAAAATGCATGGCGTTATTATAAGATAGGAACCATATGTGAGGAATGCCAGTGAGGCGTCGTCCACTCTGTTAAGATGACCGTAATGTAGGAGTACAAGGCACGCAATGCCAAAGAGCTACAATTTAAAAAGTAGTACAATTTAATAAAATATAAAAACGAAAGTTTATATATCTTGAAAGCAATGTTCCCTCTAAGCTGCGCGCGTGCGCGGCCGCGCACACGGGCCAGATGCCCCGCGCACGGTAGCGCACAGGGAAAAGTTCCCCGCACACGGCGGAGTTAAGACTCCGCTCACTTAAAATCAAATTTGCACATGAGACTTGGCTCCTTAGAGGGAACATTGCTTGAAAGAGTGGGCAATTCCCATTGCTCTCATCATAGGCAGTCCTAATATTTTTCTCGTCTATAGTAGGGTCTAATATTCATTTATACATTCCACTGATAGTACGGATCACAGTGCTGGGCAGTGAGGAAGAACCACGAGAGGAGAATGCAAGTGGCCGAGAATGCGTTACATGAGTGGGGTGTCGCGTGCTGACAGAGTCCGCAACGAGTACGTTAGAGGCAGCTTGGGGGTGGGGGACATTGTGGAGAAGATGAGAGAATATAGGTTGAGGTGGTATGGGCATGTGATGCGAAGGGGGAGGAGGAGCTCATGCGGTATATTATGAGGCAACAGGTGGTGGGTGGCATCAGGAGTAGGGGGAGACCCAAGCGGACGTGGGAACAGGTGGTACAGAGGGACATGATGGCATGCGGGGTGGATGAAAGCCTGGTTGGGGATAGACGGGAGTGGAGGATTAGAACCCGCAGACCCGACCCCGCCATAGGCGGGACAAGGGTGTGATGATGATGATGATTGCATTCCACTGATACCGTTGTTGTTAGTGTTTTAGGGCCCTTCAACTGCAATGGTCATTAGAGCCCCGTCCTTGCGTAGTTCAAATGCAGAGTCTCAACAAACACTTTGCAGTTACGACGATTTGGGCATTAGCAGTACCCAGTGTTCCTAAGCAGTCACCTATGCCTGCACTATGTGGGATTGCGTTGCTTGCCTTCAGTGATCAGACGAGAACTGGTGTGTCCAACGCAATACAGCCTCTCCCATTGATACCGAGGACCCATGGAAGACAACAGTTGGAGGCGATTTTTACAAAGCGGGCAGCTGACGCCAGGTCCCCATCCACCGGACACACTACCATACCCATTCGGACAACCTGCTCCCACGTCTGCTTCGGTCTCCCCCTGCCCGGGTGCTTCCAACCACCTGCATTCCTGAAATAGACCTAAAGAGCAACTCCTCCCCCCCTCTAATTACGTGTCCACCCGAACAACTGACTACCGGTCCACCCGACGTGCCAATATCCTTGGCCGACGTCAGGAGAGCAATCTTCTACACCTGGGAATTTTGTCGAGCTACACATGATATTTTATTCCGTGCAGAGAAGACACACCAGACGGGAGGGCCAGGGACTTACTCCGAGTTCTAGCTCTAGTTGAATACACTGCAAGCAGCCATTATAGGCCAAATTGGCAGTGGAGAGAATATCTCTCATTCCTAAAAATTCACTCATTTTAAAACCCCAAGGAACCTGAAGCATAGCATCTATTCTGCCATACATCGCCTACCCACTATAATGGCGCTTCTAATGGGAACTTCTTCCAGAAAGTTCTTCACCTTGTCCTCATCAAGAGCATTCCATTGCCGAATGACCCTTGTAAAAAAGGACCAGTAATATGAGTCTGTTCGGGCCCTGATCTCCTTCAGTTTGAACAGATGATCATTTCTCCCCCTATATTCTGCAAAGGATAACCTGCTATCTAGAGGACACACCAGTTCCCGTGAGATCACTGAAGTTAAGCAGCGCAAGCCCACGTCAATACCAACATGGGTGGTTGGTAAAGAACGTTGGGGGCTGCAAATATACCCTCTCCTTCGTCCTTTCACCTACCTGCCTGGCCTACTCCCCAACCCATGGAACTAATGCAAAACAGTCTGCTAAACAGCTTAATGCTATCAGATGCCCGCCTCTGACAGAGTGAATCCCACCCTAATTCTCTGATGGAAGGTCCACGTAGTTATACATTGTAGCCATCAGCCACAACTAGGATAAACGCAAACACTGGGTCACCAAGACAAACTTTTGGTATAGTCATATTTCGTTTTGCTCTGCAGTTTGGATCACATCTGTCGTGTGACAGATTGTGCAAAAGGCTGCAAGTTGTTAAAAACGTTAATGAATGTTTGAAAGCAATAATTTGCAATTGTAATTTTTTTTCTTTACGGTGACCAAGGCTTTAATGGCTGCTTTCATTTATAATATTTACGTTTTCAAAATTTTTTTCTCTTCCTAGTGTTCAAGTATGTTTAGTGCAAGTGTGCACGTCTTAGCACATCAGCGTTAAAGTAACTCGATATAAGTATTTTGAAATGATATTATCGTAATTATAAGGTAGTCATGTTAATTATACTCCTGCGAACATAAATATAAACAATCCCACCTACGTTATTATTGCGAAAGCACATGGTTTCATTAATTTGACGTGTGTTTTGAGAAGATTTGAATGCTTCGCAAAGTGTTAGCATTATAGTTGTAAAGAAAAAAGCGATTTTAACTTACCATTTCAGGTAATTTAATTACCCCTTTCGGATGCTTTAGATTTGAAACATGCAGTTTCATTCTGAAAAATTTTTATAAAAATAGTTCAGTCAATTTATGTTTGCTTTGTCATGCAAACTCGTTCATTTAAACTATCTTTTTCAACGAAATTAAGCTTTACAAATAAGTATATGAATAAAACATACAGTATAGGCCTATACCACGTTTACGAAGGGCATATCCATTATACAAATTGCTATTTTTAATGTTAAAAAGTGATGAGAAATTTAATAACAAATTATGACGGCGAGAGATGCAAGAAACAACCACTTAACTGGGAGAAAGACTGAATAGCAGCTCATAATTAATTGATAAAACAAGAATTACCATGGTTTGAAATTTGTACACCTTTGTCTAAGTAATGCAACAAATTTCATACGAGTGTTATTTTATTAATTTGTATTTGTTAATAATGCATCACCAAGTTTGTAAAATAATTTCTGTAACGGGGCACCACAATTTGCACTAGGAAATGGATAATAATAATGTTTTTCGCCAGCAAGGTTTTGTTTGTTACGCCAACGAATGGGAGAGTCGGCCAAGCAGCCATAACGGGCCGGACCCTATGGAGGCCGCTCGCGGGTGAGGGGGAGCGAGGAAATTAGCAGCACCCAGTGTTCTCCAACCACCCATGTCAGTACTAACTTGGGTTGCGTTGCTTAACTTCAGTGAGCAGACGAGAACTGGTGTGTCCAACGCAATTCACCCATCCAGTGTTGCCAGATCTGAAGACTAAAAAGTAGCATTGCTGTACACCAAAAGTAGCGGATTTGAAGCATTTGTAGCCCAAATAAAAATGAATCATTTTCCTACTATGAACTTTTCCTGATCAAATTTTTTGTTCTAGGTTAGATTGATTTTATATGGTTGGGTCTGGTTAGTTGGGTTAGCTTCCTGGGGAACTGGTGACAAAGGTGCAGGAAGTGAAGTAATTAGGATCAGTGATCCAGTGCAATGGCGAGATTGATTCGACAGTTACCCACAGAATCAATGGGGAATGGTTGAAGTGGAGTTCTGTGTCATAGGTGGGTCCCAATCAAGTAAAAGAGAAGTTTTGCAGGGCAGTGGTTAGGCCAGCTATGTTATATGGATCAAAGTGTTGGGCAGTGAGAAAGAGCCACGTAAACAGAATGCAAGTAGCCAAAATGAGAATGCTGTGGTACATGAGTAGGGTGTCGAGAGCTGATAGAATTAGGAATGGGTATATTATAGGTAGCCAGGGGTGGGGGACATCACGGAAAAGATGAGGAGAGGAAGTTGAAGTGGTATGGACACGTAATGAGGGGAGGAGGAGCTCGTTAGGTCCATTACAGGAATATTCGTTGTTGGAACCACCCGGGGCAGGGGGGATCAAAGCAGACATGAGAGGTGGATGAGGATCTGGTGGTAGCATGGTGGGAGTGGCGGGCAAGAGTGCATAGACCCGATCCTACCACAGACAAGATAGGGTTATTATGATGATGACTGCTTTACACCTTTATATATAACTATAACAAAGTAGCGCATTTTAAAGATTTATAGGGCTCAGACAATTAAAGGTAGCCCAAAAAGTAGCGTGTCGCCCAATTTGAATTTTTTGTAGCAAGGACACTTAAAAAGTAGCCCAATCCGCTACTTGTAGCCCAATCTGGCAACACTGCACCCATCATTAACGCCATTAATACGTAGGCCATACTACTATTCCTAACTACTTTCTAGTTATCAAAACACAGGGTATCCATAAAATCCAGGTATCCAATGAGAAAACATTTTGTTTCGTTGGTGTTTTAGGGCCCTTCAACTACAACGGCCATTAGAGTGAGCGGCGAGTTGCGTTGGACACACCAGTTCTCGTCTGATCTCTGAAGTTAAGCAACGCAAGCCCAGTTAGTACTGACATGAGTGGTCGCTCGGGAAAGCTGGGTACTGCTAATACCCAATAATCGTCTCATTAGTGTAGTGTCTGTGCAGTCTATGCATTAGAACTATGCAGTGGACGGGTCTCTAATGACCTTGTAGTTGACGGGACCTTAAACACCAACAAACAAACAACAGCCATTAGAGCCCCGTCCACTGCGTAGTTCTAATGCAGCGTCTGAACAGACAGTGTTACGACGATATTGTGTATTAGCAGTCCCCAGCGTTCCCAAATGGTTATCCACGCTAGTACTAGCTGGGTTCGTTTGTTGGTGTTTTAGGGCCCTTCAACTACAAGATCATTAGAGCCCCGTCCACAGTGTAGTTCTTATGCAGAGACTGCAAAGATACTACACAAATGCGACGATTTTTGGATATTAGCAGTACCCAGTTTTCCCAAGCAGCCACCCATGTCAGTACTAGCTGGGGTTGTGTTGCTTAACTTCAGTGATCAGACGAGAACTGGTGTTGATTCGGGATCCGCCTGGTGTTCAGGCGAACTGAATTCAATTTCCAGTTTTGAAAACCTGATGGTGTCACCATTTTTCTATTCATTGAAATCTTGAGGGTTGTGCTATTATTTCAAGCACGTGAGAGACAGGGGCAGAGAGAAAGAGAGAGGATATCGAATTTAGGGCTACCGAATCTTTTCCTTTCCTGGGATCCTAAATCTCTACAAAACAGACAGCACATTGCAGATTTAACAAGTGTACTAGTTCATTATTGATTTAGTCATTAGAAAGCCTAAGCACAGTGTGTAATCCCTGGTTTCCAGAGCATGCAAAATGTTTTGCCTTTCTTAAGTCAAAGTAAAATGAGGACCTTAACTAAGTCGGGAATCCTGCACGAAAAAAAGGTATTTTATCACACGTTTAGGTTCAAATAAAGAAGTCCCCCCACGTTTTGGATCAAATAAAGAAAGGCCCACATTCTGGTTCAAATAAGGGAAGGCCCACGTTTTTTTAAGTACGAAAGGATGATGCCAACGTCAGGAAGATACAGTAGGCACTTGAAATGGAGTTGGCCGTGTAACCAATTCGGGTTGAGTTTAATACTGTATTTATAATCAGCAGCAGAGACACGTTATAAGAATGCGGAATAAGCGAACTACCAGACAACTCCTTTAGGCCAAGTGGCATAAAAGTGACTAGGCACTTCCGTAAAAAGAGTGAAGGTACATATTTCTCACTTGGTAACACCTTGATATTGGAAAACGCGGATCTACACATAACACAAAATAGACTTAAGTTACAAAAAACCATTAAAAGGTAATGAAGCCATTAAAAAAACGCCCTCGCATATGGGTATGGGATACAATCCTACCTCTCCACAAATCCTGAACAACAAAAGCTAACATAATCAGGATCTGAAAATGGCTAAAACATTTTCCACATTTTTACTGAAGGAGGTAATCTTCAGTATACAAAAAGTCTCTCCCGTAATAAAAAATGTGGCGAATTGGTAATAGGAATTAAACTATGCTACGTGCATCTATTCATTGGAAACTGAACGGCCCATTGCATTGGACACACCAGTTCTCGTTTGATCACTTGATAAATTCAGTTCAAACGAGAACCCCAGCTAGTGCTAACATGAGTGGCCGGTTGAGAAAACTGAGTACCGCTAATGCCCAAAAATCGCATTAGCATAGCGTCTATGTGGTCTCTGGATTAGAACTATGCAGTGGACGGGGCTCTAATGACCTTATAGTTGAAGGGCCCTTAAACACCAACAAAACAAATTGGAAACTCGCCTAAACTTCCCATATTGTTAGTATGTTACACCAACAGGTTGGGGAGCCGGCTAAGAGGCCATAATGGGCCGGAGCCTGTGGAGGCTGCTCGTAGGTGAAAGGGATATAGGAAAGGGGAAATTAGCAACACCCAATGTTCCCAACCAATCACCCATGTCAGTACTCTCTTGGATTGTGTTGCTTAATTTCAGTGATCTGACAAGAACTGGTGTCCAAAGCAATTCAGCCGTCCCGAGACGTATAATAGTTGTAAATGCCAATATATGGCCAATGCCTGGCCTTTGCAAATATATGCAGGTGAGCGGCGAGTTGCGTTGGACACACCAGTTCTCGTCTGATCACTGAAGTTAAGCAACGCAAGCCCAGTTAGTACTGACATGGGTGGTCGCTCGGGAAAGCTGGGTACTGCTAATACCCAATAATCCTCGCATTAGTGTAGTGTCTGTGCAGTATATGCATTAGAACTATACAGTGGACGGGTCTCTAATGACCTCGTAGTTGACGGGACCTTAAACTCCAACAAACAACAACAACAAATATATGCAAAGGCCAGGTTTTATTGTTTTTATGACTATTTTTTTATGCCTTATTCTTCCCAAGAGTTAGTCTCTAGCCCACCGGAGTACCGGCCCTTCTTCGGGAGTCTTCGTCTTAAACCCTACGGGGCATCATTAAAAAATTCATACAAGAAAATATCATAAGCTTTCTTCAGGTCTATCCAGTTCTACCCTGTTCTTCACACTATTATTACATATCTTTTTAACTACTTAACACCATCTACACTATATTAATTTAAAGGAACACATAAAAATGTGCAACTTCCCATTATGGTCGACTTAAAAGTAATAAGGTGAGATCGATGTCATCACGGTATGATTCGTCGTTTTAAAAAGGGAAATAAAATCGTGGCCATTACAATAAAAACAAAAAATGGAGAACATAATGCCAACAAGATAGTAGCTTGTTGTTTGGTAATGTAATGTCATGCCAGAAGGTTGAGACTATACAGGCAAGGTACCTAACTGCAGATTCGAACCAGTAGAGACTAAACGACTACATCCGCTTCAGGTTATTGTTGGTTATATCATTTCAATCGCAACATTCCACTATCATAATCTTATCCCACCCATGACAGAGTGGAGTCTGAGAATTCTGGTCCACTACTCCTTCCCCTATTTCCCACTTCCCCCAAACTGTACCGTGTTCTGCCCTAAACCTGCTCCCACAATCGCTTTGCACTCACATAGGAATCTAAGACAGGTGATATTCAAAGACAGGGGAAAAATTTGACAGAGAGGAGGATCCATGAAAATAGAAATAATGGATCCATCGGAAATGGCGTGAGGAAGAATTCAGTAGCTAAGACAGATGTCCCTGAATTACAAGTTTCAAAATGGAAGTAATCATAGGGTTTAAAAACTAAAAATATTTAATAAATGAATATCAATTTGTGGTATTTCTTACCTGGTATATGAAATGATTTGCAGAATAAATTCTCCAGGTGTGTATGGCACTAGTAGAGATATGCATACCCAAAATAATGATCCGTTTCCTTCAAAGTGGTACCTTTGAATAGATGATAATGACTACATAGCGTCTACAGGTGTCGACCAACTTCACACAGCTAGTTCTTACCGGTTCAAGTGAGAATGTACCTATTGTTAAATTTCCCGGAGCTGCTATTTGCTCGACACACACATATTACGATGTTGGGCACTAGTTGCATTTTATGTCATTCACACAAAATGAGCAATCCTCTTGTGGTGCCAGGCTCTTCAAGTGTAATTTTTTTGGTAGTGAAGTAACTCATGTCGGCCATTTCTGCAATTACCTCATTTTTCAGCAGTTAACAGATCCCTCCGTAAGAAAAAAATGGGTGACTGTCGATTCCGTTATTAGTTTAACAACGAAAATGTTAAGGTTGATTGAAATCTTTAATTAAAAGGCATTTTATCGTAGTTTCTTACACCTAGAATTTTTGTCGACCTGCGTGTTTGTTCTCCTCCACACCTAGGTGACGTAGTCTATGGTCACTGTAGAAGCCCACAGGTTGATTTCGGTCTGCCACCTGTGAGGTAATTTCACGACACCTTTTTGTTTGTTTCGTTGGCGTTTTAGGGCCCTTCAACTACAAGGTCATTAGAGCCCCGTCCCCTGCGTAATTCTAATGCAAAGACTGCACAGACACTACACTAATTGCTTCACTTTAGTGATCAGACAAGAACTAGGGGGGTCCAACGCAATAAACCGCCCCCTTTCACGACACCAGGAAACGGGAACTACTATACAAGTTTAGGCATTCCTTTTTCCTAAACAAAATGAAACTGTCAAATGTTGGCCAGGATAGGACCTTGATGGCTGCACTTTCCATCTGCCAGAAGGTGCCTCTGAGACTTTCAGTTGCTCAACAGAGCCCTGTCGACCACCATGTAGTCAGCATGCTTCTACCGAGAGGTAACAAAGCAAATTCAACTTAACTGAGAGTAAAACATTAGCAGCTAAGAAAAGTACTGCCAAAGGCCGAGTATCCTAACAACTACCATTTGATCCACAAAAGTGTCTCAAATCGGTCTTTGCGTTTGCTAAGAAGTGACCATCTTGGTGCCAGAGAGCAGTCGCCAAATATGAAAACTGGCAGATAGGAAACATACCAAGAAAGCAGTGGTGAATGTCGGGGCTGGAAATATCACTTCAAAAGGAATTTTAAAATTTTTAAATGGAGGACCTTACGTGGTATACGCTTGAGGTGAGACGGATTGGGTTCAACTCCTAGCCGTAGAGAGATGGTGGTCATACCCCTTCTGTTCTTCTCCTCCTACGCCTGGGTGACATCTGAAAGGACTTTACCTACTGCGTTTGATGATAATTAGAAATCGGAATGTATAACAAACCTGAGCAGCATGTAAACTTATCACCTAACGGAAGACACAAGTGAAGTTTCCTTCTAGGTAAGGGTTGTCCAACCTGAGGCCTGCGAGCCACATGCGGCCCGTGGTGCAAGAGAAAAAGGAAAAAAACTGTCTGAAAATTCTTCGTATTTTCAGCTGCACCACGTTCAAAAGGGTCATTAAAATGGTGCGTTGCTTCTGTGGGTTTTTTTTTTATATTTTTAATGATGTATTTTATACTTGCTATGTCACACCTAACACCCCAATACCAGAAAGGTTGGACAACCCTTCTCTAGAGAAACAAAAATGTTATCGGACCTAGGCAATTATGAAGTTAGTTATGGTTCTAGAGAAACCAGGTTTGCCTGCATTGGCATCAACATCATAATACCTTTAAATCGCCTGTGGCTGGGTGGAGTCTTTGGGCTCTGGCTCTCCGCTCGCGTCTATCTCCCATTGGATCCCCATCCACCCCACACACTATCATATCCTTTTGTGCGTTGCGTCTGCTTTGGTCTTCCTCTACCCAGGGTGTTTCCAATAACCTGCATCTCCGTAATGGACTGAACCAGCTCCTCTCCTTTTCTCATAACAAAATTTGCCTACATGAGCGTCCGCAGATAATTCTCCAGGAGGGATGCGCAGTGTTCCAAAAATTCAATTAATTTGTACTGTATATCCAAAAGCAATCTTTTAGATCCTGGGGTGGGGCAGTGTTCTGTGACTACAGGGATAAATAAGAGCATGGTTTTACTTGGACCATAACATAACTACTTCCCCTCCCATTCCTATAATTTTTGTGTCAACTCAATCCGCTCCCAAAGGCTCTATCCCGAAAGCTCTAGAGTTGCTGGAATCCGAAATGGCAAAACTGACAGCTTGCAACAACGGGGACAAAAGGGTAAAGTGATTAGGGCCCTCTCACAGCAACCACATCTAATAGGAGTAAATTGCACCCATTTCCATCACATTCATTCGGTAACCTAATTTTTAAAGTAGTAAAACGTCAAAGGTCAATGTCTTTGCAGCCCTTCTCGATAATTTTACAAGCTTTGAGCACTCGATTTACAACTTTGCGTGTAAAAATGCTTTTTACAAGTTCATCAAAAATAAAAGGTAAGCTAAAGCTTTAAAAACTGGTGTCAATGAAAGAAAGAACGTTAATTTACTCGATTTACTGCGCCAGTGGTTCCAGGTTCGATACTGGATCAAGGTGGGCTGGCTTCTTTCGGACGAGATAAGATCTGGGTGCGCTGTCCTTCGGATGAGAAGTAAAACCGAAGATGAGCAAAATTTCCAGGTGTAGAAGCTCGCCTCTTAGTGTCGGAGGCGTACCCCAATGAACAGGAGACCAACGGCGATAAATAATCACAGGGGTTGCCGTTTGGTCGGCAACTGGCTGTGGAAAAACACTGCCTAATGTAGAGGCTGCAGAGACACTACACAAATGGGTACTAGCGGCACTCAGTTTTCCCAAGCGGCCACCCATGTTAGTACTAGCTGGAGTTGCATTGCTTAACTTCAGTGATCAGACGAGAACTGGTGTGTCCAACGCAATACGCCGCTTCCACTAGGGCCCGTTCTAGTTCTCGGCGGCCCTGCTTGGACCACAGAACTGGAATTATCCGTTTTGTTGAATAAAATTCCTGCCGACCCATGTGGAAAATTCCATATCTTCCTAATTGATTTCACCGTAGATCTCCGTTTAATGGTTGTACTGTGCTATTGTATAGTGGAAAAATACGTAAACTTCCATAGTTGACGTGGAAATTTCCGAACTTTACCAATTGTAAATGGCGACATTGATTATAATGCAATAATTAAACGGAAATGACAAGATGGGTGTTATACAGTATAACGGAAAGTTCCTTGTAGTTGTTGCAATTACACAAGAATGTAAATGATGACAGACGGTAGCTAGAATAAAAATTTATATAACAAAGAATATAATTCGTTTTCCACACTCCGCCCAGTCTCGTTTCAAGACCGCATTATGCCACAGGGCTTTCAAAAAATTAGCCTTGATATTTTCAAATATAAAAAAACCTTGTTACTGGTGGAAAAGCTGTAAGGACCGTACTATCTTTAATTTTATGGAGGTTACTAAGTTGCATGAGTATTACTAAGTAGCAATGTGATAATTTCAACAAATCTTTCCTCGAAAAAGAAGTGAGATGAAAGGGAAATAAATCTGGATTAAAATTGGATATTTTCTTGTTAACTTTACAGTGCTTTTACAAGATTTTAATTTAACACGGTTTACAAGTGTAGTGTCTGTGCAGTTTCTGGGAGCGGTGAATTGCGTTAGACACACCAGTTCTCGTCTTATCACTGAAGTTAAGCAGCGCAACCCCAGCTAGTACTGACATGGGGGGAGCGGCGAGTTGCGTTGGACACACCAGTTCTCGTCTGATCACTGAAGTTAAGCAACGCAAGCCCAGTTAGTACTGACATGGGTGATCGCTTGGGAAAGCTGGGTACTGCTAATACCCAATAATCGTCGCATTAGTGTAGTGTCTGTGCAGTATATGCATTAGAACTATACAGTGGACGGGTCTCTAATGACCTCGTAGTTGACGGGACCTTAAACTCCAACAAACAAACAAAACTGACATGGGTGGCCGCTTGGGAAAAGTGGGTACTACTAATACTCAAAAAATCGTCGCATTAGTGTAGTGTCTGGGCAGTCTCTGCATAAGAACTATGCTGTGACGCAGTGGACGGGGCTCTAATGACCTTTGTAGTTGAAGGGCCCTGAAACACCAACAAAATGCAGTTTCTGACCAGAACTATGCAGTGGACGGAGCTCTAATTACCTTCTACTTGAAGGGCCCTCAAACACTAACAACAACATGGATTGAGCAGATTTCTTGAGCTTTGTTTAGCTAATTGATTTTTGACTCATTTACTATTAAAGACCCGGCCCTTGACCCAGAACACAATGATAATTTGGCCCCCAAACTAGGAAAGGCTGCCAATGCCTGGTTCAACAGCAGAATTGGGAGTAAAGTATGTTTCTTTAAACACCAGTCTGAAATGTCTAACTCTAGCGCCTTTCTAATGGTCGAGAGATAGGTTGGACACTACCTCTATCTCCGTTTGAAAGTCGGTGCGCTTGAAGATGACCCTTCGTCCAAAAGAAATCAGGGGTGTCGGACGATGGCCTCGAACCTGCACCATTAATCCAGCATACACATTATCACTTAAGCTACTGAAGATAGCACACAATTGTGAACATCCAGCACATATTTTAATTACCAAGAGAGTGACTGCTAGAGCAAGGCATTTTGAAATTGACCTTGACGATGAACTAGCTAGTGATTTCTACAAAGCATGAAATTTTTCAGGTGAGTCAAAAACGTTTCATCTTGATCCGTACTTCATGAACGATCCTTTCATTTTTTGCGCTAAAGTCTTTGAAAATTCATTCATCAAACACCTGTCAAGCAATGCTATTTTAACATCACAAAAAATAATTCAGAGCAGGACATAAAACCAGTTTGATCGAGTACTGCAGAGACTTCACTTGTCATCTCCAAATCAACCCACTGCTAGTCCTTAATGTGAACCATCTTGAACTTTCTTTCATCTCATAATTATGAAACTAAAACTTTTTACAGAGATGTTGTCATATGGTATGGAAAAAAACTAGTCAGACTACTTCGACTTGGGCAATATTTCACAACGATTTCTATTAATAATATACTCCTAAAAACGTGGTGCACACATTTCCTTTATGTAACATTTATTTAGTAACAATTTCGAGGTGCAAGCAATTTATGGGATAATAAATTGTGTGCAGGTCACCTAATGGGATAGGAAACCTCATGACTTGGCAGTTTTTATGTGAGGGCTGAGGTAGGACATTTTCTTACTGTTAGTGTAGACTCTCCTGAACTAGCAATCAGAAGACGTAACTGCGGGTCTTTGTAACCGGGAAGAATCCCAAACAGTGTAATGTCCTGAACAGATTCGTGGCACTGTGAAAAGTGGATAGGAATTTCCCGCCTATGCCAGGGTCGGGTACCCATCTTGCCCCCTGAATAGACGCACGGATAATATATTTGACGGTATTTTACCGCAGTCGGTGGCCGATCAAAGCTGCAACACCTATGCTTATTTATCGCCGGTCTACTTTTCGTTGGGGCACTCTCACCAACGTTGGGACGAGCTCTTACACCTGGGAATTTTGCCTCATCTACCTGTTGCATAGTAGAGAAGGTTCTTTTGCGTACAAATGCCATCGTAACCACACGGAACCTCGGTTTTACTTCTTATCGGAAGGAAGGCGCACTCGGAGCTTCTCTCTCGCCTGAAAGAACTCAATCCACCTCGATCCAGTATCGACCCAACTCGAACAGCTCCTGTGCCAACATTCACAGGTGATGGTGCACCCCTTCCCGGCGTCAGTAAATTCCCTTCAACAGTAGAGATGTTAAATAACCAAACAGCATATAGGGTTTTCCATTAAGAACTCGTATTTTAAATTATTTAAAAAACAAACTTTTTTTGAAAATGTGACTATATTTTTATTCCAATGTTGGGTACTAACTCTCCGAAAAAGTTCGGAACACGATACTGTAGTGTATATGATAAATGATCGCTTTCAGATTGTCTAAAGATTATCGTTATACTTGGATAGACGTACACTAAAAACAAGCTCTTTTAAATGTTTTTGTTACAGACAAATGTGCAACATGTATGACCCTTGTCGACTTGGGCAAAATCAAACCCATTCAATGTGCAGCGTTGTATCTCTTTCGAATCGTCTTAGGCAGTTTATGATTTTCAAGTAGCATAAAGACAATGAAAAGAAACAATTCGTGCTTGTTGCAAAGATGCTAACACTTGTCTCTAATACTGTACTGTATTTTAAGTAGGGCTTGTGCAACCTCAGGTGCTCATTGGCCCGTAACATCCCCCTAATCACTAACTTCAACCTACAAAAGGATCAAGTGCGGCCTATTTCTAAAAGAATAGCAACCATTAGTGAGTAGACCATCTGGGATTTCGCGTATATTGGAAGTATTTTATTAATGCAGGCATTTTGTAAAGCCTAGGAAAGAGTACATTAGGAGCTGCTTGGGGGTTAAGGGAGATTATTGTGAAGATGAGAGAAAATGAGCTCAGGTGATGAGGAGAATGGGGAAAGAGGTCTTTAGCCCTATTATATAGTAGGAATGCAGTTGAGAGGAAGTACGATCAAAATAGATTTGGGAGCAGGTAATAAGAAGTTATGGAAATATGTGAGGTGAATAAGCAAGTATGTTATTGTGAACAGACAGAAAATGACCTCTAAACTTATCTGCATGGATTTCTTTTCGTCCATTGGTATTTTAGGGCCCTTCAACTAAAAGTTCATTAGAGTCCCGTCTACTGCGTGGTTCTAATGCGAAGACTGCACAGGCACTACACTAATGGGGTGAGTTTTGAGTATTATCGGTACCCAGTTTTCCCAAGCGGCCACCCATGTCAGTACTAGCTGGGGTTGGGTTGCTTAACTTCAGTGATCAGACGAGAACTGGTGTGTCTCTGTATGGAATGAGATGTTCGCGTAGCCGGAGACAATTTTGAAAAGGCTATTTAAAAAAAGATCAAATTCAACACAGTTTGCGACTCTCGACTGAGGCAGAATCTTCCCAACGTATGGTACTATAGATCCATAATAGTCGGCCATTAGGTTTACTCCTTTCACATGGGGCATGTCAGCTGTAACTAGCCACTTCCCGGAGCGCAGTACTGAAGCCCTTATCAACCTTTCCCTATGTAAGGATGTTTGTAGAGATCACTGGTTTGCAACACGGTTTGAAAAACATTTCATGATTAAGCAGTTATAAATGTTTATTAATACTGCTATAAAGTTGATCAACATAAAGATTTACTGAAGCTGCAAAATTTTAATTTATATAGTGACAACTATGCTGATAAAATGTTTAGGAAATTTTTGGAAATTTCAATGACTGGTTGAGCTGTCCACTCGTTATTAGAAATCTATATTTACCATGTTATTTATTTTTTGCTGCTGTTCGGATTTTTTTCTGAAGATCCTTTCGAATTTCTAATAATATCTCAGTAATTTGACTCATAATGACATATTCTTCACCTTTTCCGTTATCTGAAATGGGAATCATTGGATTAACAGTGCACTGGGGTATTAACAATCATGTTGAATGTACTTTGGTACATTATAGGCTACTAAAATGTGAGTTCCAGAAAGAGGAACCCCACTGTGCGCAATGCATAGATTAAGGGATGAGGGATTTATCGCTCTAAAACCTCAGTTTGGGCTTTGTCAGAAGGTGGAATGTAAGGGACTATTGTCTTTACGGATACAACCACAACGGGCTGACCTGTATTGAAGTGTCTTTTCGCAAAAATATTTGAACAGGACAATATTTTACCAAAAAAAGATCAAACAATATGAAAAAACGGCATATGTTAATCAGTTTTCATTGGTATTGTAATAACAGTACTATTAATCTGTTTTACGCCATTAGCAGAGTTGGAAAGATATGAAATCCAGATATCTAGGGAAGGACAAGAAGAAACATCTAAAAAACGGGAAATGGTGGAACCTGGATATCAGTGAACGGGAGAAAGCTCAGCACAATATATTGGCTACAAATTTGATGCCTCAAATCTTCCAAAGTACAAAGGACCAATTCCCTCTGCTCAATGCCCAATAGACGGCGTATTTAGGAGGTCATGAGGAGTTCTGAGCGGTTTTCTTATTTTATAAGCGCCTTGGGACAGGACATCAGAATACTCGATCGTGACTCCTTTTTCAAAATAGTTATATTTAGATACGTTTAAGACAATCGAATTGGCAGTAACAATCACTGAAGATAGAAGATAGTCATAAGAATGTTGTATTTTCTTATTTCAAGTTATCCATTAGTTTAGACTTAAGAGCCTCTGTTTTAACCACTGGTTATTCTCATATAGCAATAAAGCAAAACATTAAATTGGTCTTTCAAGGTGCCAGTGAGGAAGAAAAGGAGATTAAGGCATATGATTAGTGAATTCCTTACTCAATTATTTTTGCATAAAGTGGAAAATTAAATAAATAATGTTAACTCAACGGAAGATCTAAAAATCATTACTCTGCCTTAGACAGGATCAGGGCCCGCTCTAGGGGGATTGCAACCCGGGCATTAGTCCGGGGCGCCATTTTGGCTGTAAGTGTGAGAAAAACTGCTGCTTGAACTTGCATTATATTCTTAAGGGGCGGCAATTTGTCTTTTTATCCAGAGAGACGTAAGCGCTAGAGCCGACCCTGACAGGATTCGCACCCTCACCAAGCAAACCGGACATTATGCTATGCAGTAGATACTAACTTCTGATAAGGCATGCATTGTACCCCTATACAATAAGAGCTAATACGTGAAAATAATAGCATTTACCTGGATGATACTTTTTCATCATTTCTCTAATCTTTTGCAACACATTTTCATCTTCTGCTTCTAGAGGTAGACCAAAAATCTTTCGAGGTTCGTATTTGAATTTCTGACACATCTCTAATACTTTCGGATATTCATTTAGGTCAGGGTTATCAACGTGATCTCTTAGACCCTCATCGTTTTCCTCTTGATGTTTACTTAACATTTGTTGAATTTCAGCAGCAAGTTCTTTGCATGCTGAGGATGAGAAATTCTCTGAAAAGAAAAGCAATACATTTAATCGGAGACTTTGATAATTTTCAACCTCAGGTTCAAGGTCTAAATTTCTGACAAGTACAGCGGCCTAAAACTTTCTGTTTTACTGCTTCAGTTCACTAATAAATTTAAAGAATTAGTAAATTATAATATTTTTCGTTACTAGCTAAGCAGCTCCTGTGCAGTAACGATTAATTTTGAAAATTTCAAAATCCTTGCACTTTTTATTATAGAAATTGTGTAATATTCTTGCAGTCTTCTTTCGGAGTTGCCAGCTAACCTTCTATATAATTTATGATAAAATATACATACCAAGTTCACTCGCCTTTAGTGCAGAAGGAATTTTTTCTCTCTCCACTTTAGATTGAGGGTCCTTTAATTTCTCAGTTAGTTCATAAAGATTCTTGATTTTTTTAATTTCTTCTAATCTTTGATTTAGGCATTCAATGTCTTGAAATATGAATATTATTATTTTCAAAAACTTCTTCAGTATTCCCAAAGTTTTTCTCATGTATCTAATAGAAATAAGTTACAAGTTTGGGTCCTGAAGTACAACTGGATTACTGTCCCACATCTTCCTCACATATGTTGTATACGGTATATACGTGACTATGTGCAATATTTCAGGGCTTATGAAAATAATAATAGCACTACTGGTTTCACATTGGGTACAAAAGATTAACGACTTTCAACGTGCTAGCGAGGAAGGAAAAGAAGGGAAAAACTGCTGTGGCAGCACCACCATGTCTCCATGGTTTCGGATACCAAGTCAATTCCTCCTCTCATTTTTGAAGTGATGATTTAACAATTGCTGCATATTTTTTACTTGAAGTTAATTTCATGGGCAACCTAAGCTGCCATGATCAAGAGGGTGGGTTAAAACAAGAGATTCTGGGTTGGGAATCGATATCCAAAATCCAAAAGAATTTACTGTTTTGGTTCTTGCAAAACGGCACTCCTCTTTCAACGTCTTCAATTGCTACATCTAGTTTCCTCCAATGAATGCATCTATAGTAGAGAAATTCTTATGAAAATCTAAATCACACCTATCTACTCGGTGGCTTACATGCTATCGGCTTGGAATATAAATGTCACACAATTCAAAATATCAACATTTCAGGTGAATCATTTAAAGCTTATATAAATCATATTTGTGTTAATATCTCAGCAGTGACAAATCGTCACAGAGCGCTCTGGTTCTCTGCCATTTGCATATACTGAACTCTGCAATTAATCTATCATCATTCTTAGCCCTTTCCTGACTATTGTAGGATCCTCTAGCAGCATCCATAGGCACCGAAAAAAGCCCAACAGAATCTGAAACTAAGGACTCCCGAATCAACCCAATAAGTCAGATTTCTGCAATTTTTTAGCTGTAACATTAGCTTTTTAAAATCACAACGCAGCTTGTTAACTTACGCTTCGGCTGAGTACAAGTAACCTTCTTTTCGGGTGCCATCGAGCTGAATAATCCGTTTGGCATCACTCGCTGCATCAATGTAGGCATGAAGCTGCATCAAAAAACAAATTTTGTCTAATTCTCTCAAACATTAAGGCTTTAGCATGGTAAAAGAGATGGCATAATTGCAGTCAAAGAGCTCAATTTGAGAGTCAATGGGATCAGATGGAAAAAAAGTTACTGCTTACCTTTAAACTTACTTCAGTTCTTTTTGTATATATGTTGCACAACAGTGATGTATTTTCCTTCTCTATTTTTTTAATTAAATTACTGTATGTTACTTGAGCCTTTTGAAATTCGTTGGCATCATTGCTTTTTTGAGCCTCACTCAAGTCATCTTTAATTTCCTGGAGTTTCTGTATGTAAAACAAGTTGGAGTTACACAAAATCAACGATGAAGAAGTACAAAGACTTGTTGCACGGAGAAGTATTCAGAAATATTATTTACCAATGTTGTGCGTATATGAGTGGTGGGGGAGGGGGAGCTGGTTCCTACTCTTGCCAATGTACGCATATTTTCGCAATGTAAAACGCTCGCCTCGGTGGATGGCTTAGTGGGTGAAGGTTAAATCCTTCATTTTCGGACGAGAGGCCCCCAAATGCACATTTATTCGAACGGAACGTGTAGCCATAGTCTCTTGTGCTGTACACGATGCCATCTGCACATTAAACAACGTGTAGATCTGTAATAACTCCAGGTGTTGGAACTTGCTCTCCTGACGTCCAGTAATAAATAGGCCAATGATAATTTATCAAGTCCGTTCAGCAGAGGTTCTTTCACGTGCAGAAGGGGCATCGCACAAACTACATGGGAGCACAACTATACTTTCTATCTTCCCATTCCTCCTGTGTCTTTCTGTCATTACCAAATTCAGTCTTACACTTGTTAGCCCATTGAAACTTGACCTGTCATTATTCACTGAAGTATCTCCTTAGCATTATCGAGTGCAATATACATAAAAAAAGACTTACATAATGCAATTCATTTAGTTTTTCATTTCTTCTGTCGATGTCCATAGCAAGTGTCGTCAAAGTAAGTGCTTTTTCCACGTTGCCTTTGAAATATTTCATTAATGCTTGGATGTAAAGAAGATTAACTTTGAAATCATTGTCTTTGTTATCTTCGATATTATCACTTCAAATATAAGTAATCTTTAGTCTTGTAATACCACATCAATGTGAGAATAGAAAGTACTTAGGTCTAAGTCAAGAATTTATATCATTCTCCAAAAACGAGTAACCTCTTCGCGCAACTCACTAAGTGTCTAAACTATGCAAAGCTTAAAGCTTGAGTGTCTAAAGCCATGTGGAGTTCAAGATAACCCAAAGTTGATCGAATAAAACCGAAAAGTGCACGAGCGCCGAGAACCTGACTTTCTAGTATAAGGCGCATATGAAACTCCAAAACTGCCGAAAAACATGAAGGTCTCCCAAGTAAAAGTTTGTAGAGCCTTGTTCTAACATTTAAAGGTTCAGATCAAAACGTGCAAAATAAGCATGAAAAAGGAGGCTACTGCATCTCAGAGAGAACAATAATCTGATATGCAACATTGTATACATACCTTGGCAAAAGCCTCTTAGCATCTTCAAGACAGTTGATGAATGTTAAGCATTCTGCTTGCAAAAAATTCACCCTTTGACACTGGGTAACTTCGTCCAGTACATTTTTCAGGTGACTCAATGCCTAAAAGATGACACACCCATTAGGTTTTCCACACTTTCTAATGAAAGTAACAGAAAGTTCTGGATGCATATTTGAAGTGACAAGAATGATTTACGGTGGTAAATGTCTTGTACCTTTCGATAGTCTTTCCTTTGCATATACTGCTTACCGATTACTTCCTCTTTTTTAACATAGTTCACTCTATCAAACTGGAAAAAATTAATGAAATATGTTAATGAATTAATTAATGAACTCTGTATTTTTGGGGAAGGGGGGATACCCGATGTAGTATCCATGAATCTACCGGGCATATAATAAACAATGGGAAATTCTGATAAACAGATTTTTAAATACTCAAATGACTTTCACCGTACCAGACATGACACATCCAAATTATTTGGCCTTCCTTGTTGCTTAGCAGCTTCTAGGTACGCTAGAGACTTCTTGTAATCGCCATACTGAAGACTGATTTTCGCATTTTTCACGTTCTTTAAAAAAAAAAGAAGATTACAGTTTAACCAAGTATGAAATAATATTTGGTATTTTGAAAGCTGTTGATCAATCCCTGTACATTGATTGATACATTTTGTTGTAGCAGGCTATTCGTCGAGTGTATCGATTCTTTTATAAAACCTGCAAGCTGCGGCTAGGGCTGAAAACTGGTTGGTTGACAGATCCCCTGATAAGCATCTATCAACAGTGCCAAATGTGCGATGTTATTTAACGTATTATTTTAATCACAATTAGGATCTATAGTTGGGCTGCAATTCATCATACCGACTTAAAATTCTCTACTGCATAAAAGTCACCATGTAGTATTTGCTCTCCAATTTTCAGGGACTCATTCTACCCTTTCGACTTTGGGCTTTTAAAGCCTCAACCCAGCAGTGACTATCAACATACAGTAAGTTCTTCATTTCAGCTAATGTTTTCTACCTATGACAAGGAACAAGGCTGGATATCCGTCAGTTTAATATCTTCAAATATAAGGAAAAGAGAGCGAGGGGAGTCTGGCTGCCGATCTGATACAGTTAAACCCTTTCATTTGGGTTGGATGACATTTCAGGATACACTAAGCAGTCGCATGCTTTCAATAACTTAAAAGGGACTATAATGAACATTGTTACCTCGTGAAGGTTACTGTCAGTCATCTTCTGCAATAAAGAACATTAATTAGCCACTATTATGTTGTTTTGCAAATCAAGTGCTTTACTTTTGTATAACTCCCCCTTGCAACAGGCAAACTACTCCGACACTTTAAGAACAAGGTGCGACATACATTGAAACTTATGCACTGTCAACACTTAAGAATAAGAGCACCCGCATAGAAGGGGCAAAAGAGGCACTAGCCTTCCCTCCTCCGGGATCGAAAAACAATGTAAAAAGAGAACGTAAAATTGAGCAGGAAAATCCATGCCTTATTATAAACTACAAGTTGATCAGACTCCTGGAACCTTTTCTTCAAATTTTGTCCCTTCTAGAAAAACTTCCTACGGATGCCAATGTTTAAGAAAGTGCAGAGTTTCACGTGAATTCTTTAAACAGTTGCCGCTCGAGACTGAAGTGCATCCTATATAACTTTGGTCTTGCTTTCTTAAACAGGACAGGACCTACTGCAACAGGATCCATAATTAATACACCCAGAGTGGGTATTCAAATTTCACGACGTGACTTTCAGATGTCTAGGTGCCAACCTCTTGGCAAAACTAGTAGTTGTAGCAGCTTAACTCCCAAAACTACAAGGCAACTATTAGTCATAGATGTATCCTAATCGTTGTTACCATTAACAGATTCTAACTCAACATAACAAGAATGAACTGGCAACCGGAAAACATGACCGAATTTAGTAACTAGCACTCGAAAGGTTTATATTATATAAAATAACCGAGTGTCTCAAGACGATTACGCTATCTACATTTCTATGTGGATATCACAATGGAGGAGCAGTAGTGTGGAGGAGTGAAAATATAAAATTCAATTAACCACTTCAAAAGAAGGTCGGTTGTGACCGAGGTCAAATGAAAACAAATTCATATTTCAAACAAACATCAAAACCTAATATCGGAGCTCTCTTCGGTAATGTAAACATAAAGCTATTACTTACCGGTTTAACGTAAAGATATTACTTACCGGTAGTTAGAAATACCTTTACATTTCCATTTCCTTCTTCGGTTAGCAGCATTGCAATATGCAGGATAAAATGTGTGATAACTTACTACTGTGATAAATGCCTTATCGTTATCATCATGACAACTTGTTATCATTTGAAAAATTATTGACTTGGGCATAAAGAAAGGAGGTTAAGAACTACAGCTTCGTCCAGTGTAGAATACTGATTTTTTATGAAATAAAATGTACATCAAATTGAATAATTGATCCTCTGCAGAATTCTCCACTGTCAATCTTAAAAACAATTTATAAATTTTAGCCAACATAGCAAATACATAAACTTTCCACCAAAGATGGTGGGAAACATAGATGTATATAGTATATAACAGAATAATAGTATTTTTCATAGGAAACTAGTTAAAGTGTCTTATAAGTTCTATAAATGCAAAATTACGGGATCAAATAGCTGACATGTCATTTTCTTGTCATGTTTATTATTGTGAAATGTTTATTGCACTAAATTGTAAAGACTTCATTCACGCAATATTAAAATTATTGTGAAAAAAACTTTCTTTAAATGACTTTCATACAGCAGGGTGAACACTCAAGATGTTCTGGCACTGCAAGAAAATGCTTAAAAAATCGATACCGCATTTCTCATTTGCATTTACTCAAAAATATTATGTAGATGAATACTGATAGGCAAGCTGAGAATAAAACAAAACATAAATTGAAATGGCAATGAAGTTTTAGAGAAACAGTAATTTAATTTCACACTATCTGATGAAAAACAACGAAAATAGCAGTGCCTCATTAAATTCTGTATGATTTTAACAAAACACGAGAAATCACTGAAGATGAATATTCTCTCCTCCATAATTTTCACTTATGAAATGCAAACTAGTCCACAGCACAAATTGTCAATCAGATCCCTGGTCAGAAAAGGGAAAAATGAACAGTAATGCCAGGACATATATTAAGTTATACTATACACAGCAGGGGATTCAAAATCCCATTCTTGTTGCCAGTGGAGTATTTAGACCACTGCAGAGTCAATCCATTATCTATCGGTACGGCTCACTCTTTAAAAGTGGTAAATGTAACATTTTGCTTTCAGAAGATTGAAGACTTGTCTCAATTACTGAAATTCATTTTGCTTTAAACTTTTCCGCCATTGCCAGATGACACCAAACGATCAGCAACTGCCGGATTTTTTCCACACATTAGGCGCCCAGCAAATTTTTGTCATTTAGAGTCTCGTAGGTTTTAGGTGAAAATATGAAAGCATTCTCATGTGGTATTCGCTGAAGTAAGGCAGGCCACCCAGGTAAATGAAGGAACGTCCCAAGATCTCGGCCAAAACATTCCTGTGGCACTCAACTAAAAATTAAGAGGTCAATTTTAAAACTTATTCCCTATCTTTAAAACTGTTTTGATGGTTGGGTGACTCGTTCGTTCGTTGTTGTTTTTAGGGCCCTTCAACTACAAGATCATCAGAGCCCCATCCACTGCATAGTTCTAATGCAGAGACTGCACACACACTACACTAATGCGACGATTTTTGGGTATTAGCGGTACCCAGTTTTCCCAAGCGGCCACCCATGTCAGTACTAGCTGATGAGGCGAGAACTGGTGTGTCCAACGCAATAAGCCGCTCCCATGGTTGGGTGACGAAGGCGAGCATTTCGCTTATATTAGTTTAGGGATTTTCATTCCTCTACTACTCTATTTTATGATGATAAAACCCTAATACAGTAAAACACGGTTACAACGTTTTGTTGGGGACCAAAGCGAACAAACGTTATAACCGTGAAAACGCTACAGCTTTTGTGCTTTTCCATCCATAATACCACGTAGTGGTAAAACGTCATGTTGGGGTACATAAAGTAAATGATTTCCTTATGGTGGATGGCTGCTTCCACCTCTGGATGTTGTTTGCTTGCTGGTGTTTTAGGGCCCTTCAACTACTAGGTCATTAGAACCCCTTCCAAAGTGTAGTTCTTATGCAGAGACTGCACATATACTACACTAATGCGGCGATTTTTGGATAGTAGCGGTACCCAGTTTTCCCAAGCGGCCACCTATGTCAGTACTAACTGGGGTTGCGTTGCTGAACTTCAGTGATCAGAGGAGAACTGGTGTGTCCAACGCAATTTGCCACTCCCTCTCTGGATGTTGAGGCACACATATCCTCTTGGTATCTTGGCTGACTACTACACAAGTTCATTGTAAATTGTCTTACCACCCCAATTCTAGGTCGCTTCTGTCATTACTACTAAAACCACACATTAAAAAGATTGAGTGGTCTGTCATGTACAATGTAAGTAATGCACAGCTTATGTTGTACATTCTGCACATATGCAACATTCCTAATCAGGACATGTGCACATACGGGTTGGAAGTTTTCATATCCACGATAGGATATGAAAATCTTGGCTGCCCACCGGGGCCTTGCAAACGTTATAGCCATGAAAGCAAACGCAATATCCGTGACCCTCTACCATTAAAAAGCCCAAACAGACACTATAGCCGTGAAAACGTTGTAGCCATGAACGTTATAAACGTGTTTTACTGTATATCATCTTACCTTAAGTAAAGTACTCGTATCTTGCTTTAGGAGGTCAAAACGTTTTTTGTCCCAAATGCCACATCAATAGCATAGCAAATTGCATTAAATAACGCAAAAACCTGAAAAAAGAAATTTTAATGAGAACTCTATAATAAGTGTGAAACCAGAATACTAGTGAACTTTGGCGTGTTAGTTAAGAGGAGGAATAAAACCATGCAAGGGTCAGCTGGCTGTAATATTAGAAAAAAGTAGCAGAAAAAAACGTGTTACATACTCCTAAAGCTATTGAGTAATGAATACAATAAGAATTTGTTGATACATAAGTTCCTTTAGTTAATTCCAAAGTTACAGCTGATACAGCAGCATATAAAATAATGCCAATGAAATTTAATGCAATTTCCTAGAAAGATAGTTTTTCTCATGAATCAATCACCATTAAAACAATTCACTCAAAGTTAGATGAAGTGAGCTTAACCCAGAAATACTACTAACCAGATATGGCTTTGCATTCGCTTCAAAAAATAAAAAATTTACAATAAATATACAAAGACTTATAATGAGATATGCACTCGAAACGGTCCACGCCAACCTCGCTTCATGTTCAGGATTCACGAAGCAACAATGAGGTACCATAGCAAGGCAAATGATACCAAATATCTAGAAAAAAATAAAAAGAGAAGAGTGATTTATCTCACAAAAATACAGTTTTCCAATATAACAATTAAAAATTAAGGAAGTAATATATTACCACTTCGGGAATTTTAAGGAACCCTCTAGGTTCTCGCATTATATAATAGTGAACCTGCATTCTACTAGAAAGAAAATTAAAACAAATATTAAAGCGCATAACATTAACACTTTCTCTGCATAAATAACACTTTCTCTCCAAATACTGTTTAGAAAATACACTTCTTTCCAATATCCATAATCCCTCAAATTAAGGCAGAGGTAAGCATTAGGGCAGCATTTGTGAGTAAGCAAATTTTAAGTATAGAGGAATGAGCAAAGGTCCGTCTCAAGGGTTAAGTAACAGTTAATATGTTTAACTTTGTGAGTCCATGGAGGGATGTCCTAAGTGCGTGATTCCAGGAAGGTTAGTTTGATGTCACCTGCACGTAAAGGAATCCTTCCTTCCTACACGGAGTTAACTACAGTGAAACTCGCTTAACACGGAACTGACGGGACCAACAAAGCATTAATTTACCTGCCAAAGTTTCTATTTTGGTTATATAATGCAATGCTGGAACAAATGGGGTAGGCCATTATCCCCCACAGACAACCCGGCCAATATTCCTTTGGGTTCCAGATGCCTGGCTGGGGTGCCCCCAGTCCAGGGCATGTTCAGTGGGCCCACAGATCCGACCATGCTGCAGGTGGGATGAGGGTGTGATGATGTTTACTAAAAGTTACATTTGTGGGCATCATATTAGATTTAATATTTTCTATTTAAATAACGATGTAGGCTACAAATGCATAATTTAAAAAAAAGCCTGAAAGAATTATTGTTTTTGGGATAAAATGTGCTTTATTTTTCAGTGTCTTTTTAAGCATAACTTGT
Organism: Trigoniulus corallinus; assembly: GCA_013389805.1. NCBI lineage: Eukaryota > Metazoa > Arthropoda > Diplopoda > Spirobolida > Trigoniulidae > Trigoniulus > Trigoniulus corallinus. Next base: position 4,933,455 of record JAAFCE010004209.1, on the reverse strand, counting down.
CAATAAAAAGCCCCCCCCCCCCCACAGTTTGAAAGGTTTGTCAATGGCATGCCTCTACCATCCTGAACCCAGGCTGTAATCTAGCAACAGTGGCAACCATTGTTTATTTGTTTAGTTTAACGAAAACTCCGGTATATGTTGTATATCCAGTATTTTGTTAGCTGAGAAGGAAAATAATTTCGTGTCAAGCGAACTTTCTTTTGTGTTAAAAGAAAAAAAATGTATGGAATTACAGAGTATTTTGTCCGGACCGCAGTGTTGTTTCGTGTTAACCGTTATTTCGTGCTAAGCGTTTTCGTGTTAAACGAATTTCACTGTATAAGTATAAATTCACAAAATGTCCTGTTTCTGAATTACTGGATTAGTTTCGTGGGTGGGTTGTAGAGTAAGCAAGGCAGCCGTAACAGGACGAACCCTTAGGAGGCTGCCCGCGGGATATGAGGAGGTAGGTGAAAGGACGAAGGAGACGGTTAATTTGCAGCACCCAACGTTCTTTACCAACCACCCAGGTTGGTACGTGGGACGTTGGACGTGGGCTTGCGCTGCTTAACTTCAGTGATCTCACGGGAACTGGGTTCTCACGAGTTCGCTCCTTGTTGTCGGTGAAAGTACCCCATGAATATTGGACCAGACGTTAAATCGGCTGGGTGGTAGCATTAGGTCCTCAACCGACTACGTAAAAAGTACCACCCAATAGAACAAGTCGGTAACCGACTCTGCCATAAGCTGGAAAAAAGATCATGGGTATGTTTTCCATCTAGTCTTTTCGATCTACAAATTACTCTCCCAGCTCAATGTAAAAATGTTTCATTTATGGGCAGGATTTACTTTCCTTTCCATGGACAGAGCCCTTCAGGCTTTAATGTTTTCATATTGCCAGAGAAAAAAACCCTTTTCCATCAGCCAAGGTCGGAAGTGCTCACTATAAATTCAAAGGGAAGCGCGCTATCAATTCCAAGGTCAATGCTCATGAAATATGGATGATGGATATTCAGCAGGCTTTTAATAAATGACGGACAAGAGATGAGCAGGTGATACCTTGTTGTTTAGTGGTTATTGCAATAGGTGCTAAGGGGAGGGGGGGGGTGCTGTAATGGACCGTATCATGATGTAGGCTTAAGTCCTGACAAAGATGATGATAATCACGTAATAGCTCCAGTTTTTTTCCTATATTTTGAAATTTTATGTTTAGTTGAAAAAAAGTTCATAATTATTGACCACCTGTGAAAGTCATTATATTTCGTCATGCTTTGGTCATCAGGCATGGTTGCCACGCAACAATGTTTTATTGGCTTACTAGGAATTCCCTACACCTTTCTTCTAAAGAATGATTTAAATGCGGCTTTCCTTGTGTATCTGGTTGGGAATTTACACTACAACACTAATGTGGCTTTTTTGATAACTGCTGCATGCACTAAGACAACAACCTCTTGTCTATAAAACGGAATACATTATGCGTTACAATCAAAATTTCAACATAAGAAACAGCCTGTATCAAGCATTTGCGCTACAATTCTTGTTAAGCATCCTAAAAGTCAATAGCACTCGGAAGTAATAATGGTAGTATATTAAAACAGTGCAGCATTAAACTAATATAAATAATAAAATACTACGATAACACTCTACTGTTTCCTGACCTTTCGTTGGCCATGCCCCACCTAAGCTCCTCTAAAATTCTGATGATATTTCTTGTTGTTCAAAAAAGGCAGTATCTGCACTGAGGAAGAAATCACTAGCAAATTATAAACAAAGTGATATGAAAAAATTCATTCTTGAATTGCCCCACCTTGGGAAACACTGCTTTAAAGTATACAGTAAATGTCCTACTGTTAAGTCAGTTAAGGGTGGAAAAGGGCAAACCATTTAGAGGATTTTCCACAGCTAAATAATTACCGCCTGAAATACTAAAGAAATCAACAGGTCCCTTGCAATACTACACTAATGCGACGATTATTGCGTATTAGCAGTATCCAGTTTTCCCAAGTCGCCACCCATGTGACATTGATCAGACGAGAACTGGTGTGTCCAAGGCAATAAGCCGGTCCCAAGTCTGTTGTCAGCCTGTTTATATACTGTATAATATTAATTAATGGCAATGATAACAAATTGAAGGCTAATGAGTCACTTTGAACAAATAATCGCCATACATCGTACGTTCAGGGACACAATACGTTTATGATGATCATGTTGATCATAATACCAAACGAATTCAAGGCAACAACGTTTGAGCATAGCGCGCTATTGGGTTACTTACAGCATGCTGGCGATGAATTCTACCAATTACTACAAATGTCAATCTAAAATTTGTGATTCCCTGAAATTTCAGTACCACTGTCAAAATACAGTTGAACTGGGATATAGTGAACTTCAACAAATCGAAGTCTTTTCCGTTATATACGGGAAATGCACAAACTAGATTTCTATATACTGTGTTTCTATATATATGTGCCCACTTAAGGCAGGGTCGAGTTCCCATCTTTGTCCCTCGGGATGGACACATGAGCCATCTGTTGGACGGCATTTTTATGCAACCGGCTACCAACCAAAGCTGTAGCTCCTATACTTATTTATCGTCAACCTACTGTTCGTTGGGGCACAGTAGAAAACGCCAGTTACTGCGTCACTAGTTCTAGGGTTGAAACTGGATCGAGGTGTGTTGGCTCCTTTTGAGGAAGAGAGGTACCGAGTGTGCCCTTCGCCATGGTTCCGTATGGTGTGCGGCTGTGCGATGTCATTTACCCTATGCAACCTTGTGCAACGGGTAGATGAGGCAAATTCCCAGGTGTGAGAGCACCCCCCCCTGACGTTGTTGGAGTGCCCCAACGAACAGTAGGCTGACGATAAAGGTGCGATCCAACCCAAGGCACAGTGGGGCCTCTCTTTCCTGATAGAAGCCAACCAACCTCGATCCAGTACGGAACTTGGAATTACTGGAGCAATTCTGAGAAGTAATTAATTTACATTTTACATATAGTGGCTCTTAATTACTATTTCCTTTGCTAGCGGTTAAGGTTTTCCTATTCCATTGGTTTGGTTTTCTCCCATACAAAGTCTGGTCCCGTTATGCAGTCGGCCAAAGAGGACATTGTTATACCATTGGCAGAGGAAGCTACCCTTCACATAACAATACAGGGTGGCGTAAGTAAAGCAACTTGTCACCAATTCCGAGTTCGACTGTAATTCTATGTAAATCTCGGGCGACTTAAAATTTATTGAAGTACTAAGTTGGGGTTCTCCTGCTGCTACAATTGCAGGTATCCCTATAAAAACATCAAAACAGAAAATACTAGTGCAGTGAAGGCCTGTTTTGTCCTCCCAGAATAGTCTTTTGTCAAACTCTATCATAAAGTGCTGAGACAATGTAGTTTTGGAGTACTAGTATTGTCGGTCGACACCTTTTCTTCAGTACTCACCTGAGCAACTCGCTTTAACCATTTTTAATAATACAATAAACAGCCAAAACTTTATCATTTCAATTGAAAGCGCCAAAAATAACACGACAGATTCTTAATGACAAATTTTTACATTCATATCTTAAAATTGTGCAGAATCATTACACAATTGGAATATAAAGCTAAGGGTTACTACTGACCTACTGCTTGTGTGAATTCAACTTCAGCCAGTGGAAAGACACGTTCCAGCTTTACAAAACAGGTTTGGTAGTTCTGTCCACCAAATGTACATGTGCAATACAATTCTGATGTGTAATCACAACGGGTCACTTGGAGAACGACAAGAAATAATCGATAGCTTGCTACATGCAAGTGTCAATAAAAATCTCTACCATCCATCAATACCGATGACATCAACGTCCTTTTTTGTTCAAGTCTTTTCTTAATTGGACAGTTAAATGGCACATAATTTCAATTATTGATTTGCCCGTCCACATTAAACGTGACGAAAGAGTTAATTTGAACACCAGTTACTAGTGTCCTGCTTCATTCCTCGGGTTGCGTGGTAGAGAACCATAATGAGCCCTCCAGTTTAATGATTTTTTAGAGTGCAATGACAGCACTAGCACACATGAAAAAGATCGTTAAGCTAGTGGTCATTTCATTTACAGTGACCAGTACAAACTGTATTTTCCGTCACTATACCTAGCTAATAAAGTTTCTTGTCTGAACATGGTCATCCACGCACCTAATTCCAGCATAACAATGTTGGGACATGATGACAAAATATTATATATATACTAACTCTGGGCCATGTGATAAGCCAGACCGAGGTACACGGCTCGCGGCGTCATACTAAAGAGGCGCTAAGTTGAAAAAGGTGCCAAATGGAAAAGGAACCAGGAAAAAAACCTGGACTTTTATCATTTTTCCAGTTATTTTCAGTCGCTAGAATCTTTCCAAGAATAATGATGTACATATGCGGTTTACAGCAAGTAAAAACAATAAGTAGGTACGACGACCACTTGTACACGCAACATCGTCCTCATCCTGTTAGATTCTGCTATGCATAGCAAAAGCAAGGTCAATCTTTCTTCCTTCCTCATCTCAGTTAGGAAATATTTTATTAGATAGGTATCTACACTTTCTCAAATCCAACGAGATCCACATCCAACACACAACTTTGTAAATCACCTCATGGATCCCGTTCCAACATCTATGTTGGTGCCCTCTCAAAGACTATTTCTCACCCGCAATAACCAAACAATCCTTAGTCGCATAAGATCGTGATGTCTATTATCGACAGAGGTGATCTAGTCATGTCCAAAATGCTAATAAGATATTTTCATAGTGTCAAGAAAACTTTCTATTAACAACAAATGTCACTTGATAAATGGTCACAAAAACTACGATTGGTTCCCATTTGCTCACTGAGGATATAGTCTGTTTATGTGTCTTTACCGTCTCCTCAAATTTTAATGATGCTAAAAATGTCCTTATGTAAATAACTTCAGCCATGTCCAACTTCAAAGTACAGTAGAACTCGGACATGAAATGTTTCAAGGGACACGAAGTTTATTGGCTTATTAAGCAGGAAGGTCATTTAAAGAGGAAATTGCATTTTACGCATTTGTATATTGAATTGCATTGAAGTAATGAAAACATAATCTTAAACTAATTCATAAACATTCTAAATAACAATCAAAGCAACTCCTAACCCTTTGCCCGCCTATGGCAGGGTAGAGTGAGTACCCATCTTGTCCCTCTGGGGAGCGGCGAGTTGCGTTGGACACACCAGTTCTCGTCTGATCACTGAAGTTAAGCAACGCAAGCCCAGTTAGTACTGACATGGGTGGTCGCTCGGGAAAGCTGGGTACTGCTAATACCCAATAATCGTCGCATTAGTGTAGTGTCTGCGCAGTCTATGCATTAGAACTATGCTGTGTACGGGTCTCTAATGACCTTGCAGTTGACGGGACCTTAAACACCAACAAACAACAACTGTCCCTCTGAATGGACACGAGGGTGATCTATTGAACAGTGGTTTTTCGCAGCCGGTAGCCGACCAAAGCTGCAGCCGCTGAAATTGAAAAAAAACGAACAAATATTTGATGGTTTTGCCAACTTTCATAGCGTAATAGAATATGCTTCTATATCATTAATTTTTTTTTACAAAACTGGTATCAGCAATACCAGGAACACTGTCAAGATATTACCGAAATGTATCAAGGGTTTTTAATGTCTCATTATAAGAAGGTGGCACTACAAATTCTTCCTCTTCTTCACTCTCAGATTTCTTAAATCTTTGCTCCGAACAAGGCAGGAACTGGTCACCTACATTAAGAGTCTTCAAATTGTCCAGTCAAACCTCAGTAAGTCTCCAAAAACGTATTAAACGGCAAAATTTCAACATTAAATGATGAGAAACTTTATATCTGAGAAAATTTGAGGAACTTTATATCCGGGAAAAGATGATGCAGACTTAATGCATTTGATTTCGGGGCCTAAAAAATTGGACTTCAAATGCGGGAAGACCTCTTACACGGGAACCTTCTTAAACGGCCAGGGTCCACTGCATTTATAGAGCAGTAGTTCTCAACCCGTTTGTAGTCGCGGAGCCCTTACCTGGTGGCCAGTTCGCTCGTGGAACCCCTATTTGATTCCAACAATATTGAAAAATTAAACATGCACAGAAAAGGCTGTAAACAAATATATAATATGGACTCTTTTAGGAACAAGTTCTTGTTCCGGAAATCCTTCCAGTTTCCAACCAATTGTCCATGGCTGGACAACGATCAACACACTGCTACCACAGAAGAGAAACCTCTAGCAGAAAACGTTAGAAGGAACCAGTGTAGCGACAGAACACAACTACGAAAATGTCAAAAGCACAAGTTCAAAGTTGAGTAATTGTATTTTCTCAAGCAAACCACACCTAGAGCTATAGATAGACGGCTGGCATTTGCGGTGCCCCAGGGATCCGCAGCGCTTGGTCCCGAAGAGCCCCAGTTGGGAACCGCTGTTACAGAGTGCACACATAAATTTACCAAACATCCCAAATAAATATTGAATGACTTTTGAAATGTATGAATAAATGACATTGATAAAAATGCCCCCATCTCTAGATTCAGTATGGACTTGAATATTTAAAATGAGGAACATATGCTATATAACAGCACATTATAATAATTTTCAACACATGGACACTCCCGTTTTCTAAAATAAGCAAAAAGGAGAATCCATGCCTAGGGTTGTTAGTCCGAGAATCACTTCCTTCCCAATAAGCATCGGTAAATTTCCTTTTAAAAAAGTCACACTTCTTCGAATATACCACAGATAGTTAGGCAAATGCCGATAGTTATTTGGGGGGGGAGATGAAAGATTGCCGAAATATTTATTGACTTACCTTTCACTTCAAATGATAAACAGACAATTATCAACAGATTCCTCACATTACAACATCCGTATTTCGAATTGAGACAACGGCTCCCTCAATCGGCGGTTATGCAAGATGTTACTCGCCTACACTGTGATGACGTAAATAGGAGCGCATTCGCTCCAACAAATATAGCGCTACCGAGCTCGGTAGCTCTGTTGGCAGAGCATAAAGCACACAGGTGTGATACAGCTTCGCATCCTTTCTTGTGACCTAAGCTTTTGTGTCAAATTTGGGTTTGTTTTACAATAAGGAAAAACAGATAGTGTTCTTTCCGTCATATCATAAAGTTAAAATCGCTGTTATGTTGTCTTCTGGTTCTCCAAACCTAAGTAACAGAAGTGAGAAGGTCACACACAGATTCTTACAAGAATCCTTGGGCGTTTTGCAACACTTTGTCCACCAATTACTGCCCAGGACTTAGAAAATGACTAGAATTGAATCTCTTTCTGAAAAACGCTTGACCACTTCATGAATCATTAAAAATGGTACAATACTTGACATTGGCATTTTTTTTTTCGTTGGTGTTGTAGGGCCCTTCAACTGCAAAGTCATTTGAGCCCCGTCCACTGCATACTTCTATTGCAGAAACTGCACAGACACTACACTAATGTGACTATTATAGAGTATTAGCAGTACCCAGTTTTCCCAAGTGGCCACCCATATTAGTACTAGCTGGGGATGCGTTGCTCAACTTCAGTGATCAGACAAGAGCTGGTGTGTCTATCTGTATGGAATGAGATGTTCGCGGAGCCGCAGACAATTTTGGAAGGCTATTTTAAAAAATGATCAAAATCAACACAGTTTGTGACTTTCGACCGAGGCAGAATCTTCACAAAGCACGGCACTACAGATTCATTATAGTCGGCTATTAGGTTTACTCCTTTCAGATGGGGCCTGAAGGGTTCTGGCCACTAGGAGGGTGTATCGCGAACCCTGATAACCTCTCCTTTTAAGTTATTCCCTTCATTGAGGTTCCAAGTAGCACCCAGTTGTTATTTATTTCACTATCATTCAGCAGTCTAGTAGTAGATGTAAGAGCATTTATTAACAGTATTAATGTTAATGCAGTGATTACAGATTTCCTCTTGATGCTTGCTCCAGTTCAATGGCTTCAAAGAGGGCTTTAAAATTTCCAACTCCAAATCCCTGAGGTTAAAAAATAATCAATTTTACTATCCAGTTTGATAAATAACCGAATTATTCTAGAAATTTAAATTGATAATCTCTGCCATCACAAAGATGTACTCTACTATAAATTCCTACTTCCCATTTCACTTGTCTTTCTGTCATTACCAAATTCACTCTTCCACTTGTTAGCCCATTGAAACTTGACATGTCTTTATCCACTGAAGTATCTCAGCATTGTCGTGTGCAATATACTGTACTGTACATAAAAAAGACTTACATAATGCAATTCATTTAGTTTTTCATTTCTTCTGTCAATGTCCATGGCAAGCGTCGTCAAAGTAGGTTTTTCCACGTTGCCTTTGAAATATTTCATTAATGCTTGGATGCAGAGCCGTAACGGAGGTATGAAGCGCCTGTGGCAAGTGTCTAACTTTCGCTTGCCCGTAACCCAATAATGACAAAAAACTTAAACATCTTGCGCCCCAAACCCAGTTGCGCCCGTGGCGGCTGCCTTCTTCGCCACGCCATCGTTACGGCTCTGCTTGGATGTAAAGAAGATTAACTTTGAAATCATTGTCTTTGATATCTTCAATATTATCACTTCAAATATAAATAAGCTTTAGTCTTGTAATACCACATCAATGTGAGAATAGAAAGTACTTAGGTCTAAGGCAAGAATTTATATCATTCTCCAAAAACGAGTAACCTCTTCGCGCAACTCACTAAGTGTCTAAACTATGCAAAGCTTAAAGCGTGAGTGTCTAAAGCCATGTGAAGTTCAAGATAACCCAAAGTTGATCGAATAAAACCGAAAAGTGCACGAGCGCCGAGAACCTGACTCTTTAGTATAAGGCGCATATGAAACTCAAAAACTGCTGAAAAACATGAAGGTCTCCCAAGTAACAGTTTGTAGAGCCTTGTTCTAACATTTGAAGGTTCAGATCAAAACGTGCAAAATAAGCATGAAAAAGGAGGCTATTGCATCTCAGGGAGAACAATAATCTGATATGCAACATTGTATACATACCTTGGCAAAAGCCTCTTAGCATCTTCAAGACAGTTGATGAATGTTAAGCATTCTGCTTGCAAAAAATTCACCCTTTGACACTGGGTAACTTCGTCCAGTACATTTTTCAGGTGACTCAATGCCTAAAAGATGACACACTTTGTGATGAAAGTAACAGAAAGTTCTGGATGCATATTTGAAGTGACAAGAGTGATTTACGGTGGTAAATGACTTGTACCTTTCGATAGTCTTTCCTTTGCATATACTGCTTACCGACTACTTCCTCTTTTTTAACGTAGTTCACTCTATCAAACTGGAAAAAAATTAATGAAAGGTGTTGATGAATTAATTAATGAACTCTGGTTTTTTTGGGAAGGGGGATACCCGATGTAGTATCTATGAATCTACCGTGCACATAATAAACAATGAGAAATTCTGATAAACAGATTTTTAAATATTTAAATGACTTTCACCTTACCAGAGATGACACATCCAAATTATTTGGCCTTCCTCGTTGCTTAGCAGCTTCTAGGTGCGCTAGAGACTTCTTGTAATCGCCAAACTGAAGACTGATTTTCGCATTTTCCACATTCTTTCAAAAAATAGGAGATTACAGTTTAACCCAGTATGAAATAGTACTAGGTGCCAACCTCTGACAAAACTAGTAGTAGCAGCTTAACTCCCAAAAACTACACGGCAACTATTAGTCACAGACAGTAGCGGATCTAGGTTTCTCGGGGCCTAGGGCTTATTGAAGTCCAATAATGTTACATTGATGAAAATTAAACAAGTAATACTCTATATAATCATTATTATTAACATCAACTATGTTTTACTATACGATAACTGCTCATTGTTAATCAAAAAATATTAAAAATTTATGATAATTCAATTTTTGTGGGCCCTTGACACTTGGGGGCCCGGGGCTTAAGCCCTATTAGCACCTATGTAGATCCGCCCCTGGTCACAGATGTATATTAATCGTTACCATTAACAGATTCTAACTCATCATAATAAGGATGAACTAGCAACCGGAAAACATGACCGAATTTGGTAACTAGCACTCAAAATGTTTATATTATATAAAATAACCGAGTGTCTCAAGACGATTACGCTTATCCATATTTCTATGTGGATAACACAATGGCGTTTTTGGTGCGGCGCTTATTAGAGGGCGGCGTTTATATAATTTGTGAGCTTTTTGTCCACGATATTGGCAGTCATCATCATACCCTTATCCCGCTTGTGGCAGGGTCGGGTCTGCTGGTCCACTGAACGTCCTCTGAGTGGGGTCACCCAGCCAGGCGTCTGGAAACCCGCAGGAATATTGGCTAAGGCTGTCTGATGCGATCCATAGAATCAATGGGGGATGGGTGAAGTGGAGACAGGCAGGCGGAGTCATGTGTGATAGGAAGGTCTCCATCAAGTTAAAAGGGAAGTTCTACATGGCAGTGGTTAGAACAACTATGCTATATATGAATCAGAGGGTAGGGCAGTGAAGAAGAGCCATGCCAATAGAATGCAAGTAGCCAAGATGCCAATACTGCGGTAATGCGGTACATGAGGGGCGTGTCGAGACCTGATAGAATTAGGAATGAGTATATTCGAGGTAGCCTTGGGGTGGTGGTCATCGCCGAAAAAATGAGGGTGAATAGGTTGAGGTGGTATGGACACAATGAGAAGAGGAGAGGAGCTCGTTAGGTCCATTTCAGGAATGCAGGTGGTCGGAAGCACCCGGGGTAAGGGGAGACCAAAGCAGACGTAGGAGCTGGTTGTCTGTAAAGGTATTGACAGTGTGTGGGGATGGAGTGGAGGGTTAAAATTCGCAGACCCGAACCTGTCACAGGCGGGATAAGTTTATGATGGTGATGTTTGTGAGGGAAAGCCGGCCTACCCCCACCGTTTCTTCCAAAAATATTTGACCACTAGCGAAAAAACGCTGCGGCGATTATTGGAGGGCAGCGTTTATTACTTTTTTGGCCCTGATTGTGCGGCGCTTAATAGAGGGCGGCTATTATTGGAATAAACACGGCATTTAAAACATAAATGACTACTTACCGGTAGTTCGAAATACCTTTACAATTTCCATTTCCTTCTTCGGTTAGCAGCATTGCAATATGCAGGATAAAATGTGTGATAACTTACTACTGTGATAAATGCCTTATCGTTATCATCATGACAACTTGTTATCATTTGAAAAATTATTGACTTGGGCATAAAGAAAGGAGGTTAAGAACTACAGCTTCGTCCAGTGTAGAATACTGATTTCTTATGAAATAAAATGTACATCAAATTGAATAATTGATCCTCTGCAGAATTCTCCACTGTCAATCTTAAAAACAATTTATAAATTTTAGCCAACATAGTACATACATAAACTTTCCACCAAAGATGGTGGGAAACAAAGATGTACAGTATATAACAGAATAATAGTATTTTTCATAGAAAACTAGTTAAAGTGTCTTATACGTTCTATAAATGCAAAATTACGGGATCAAATAGCTGACATGTCATGTCATTTTCTTATCATGTTTCTTATCATGTTTATACAGTAGGGTGAACACTCAAGATGTTCTGGCACTGCAAGAAAATGCTTAAAAAATCGATACCGCATTTCTCATTTGCATTTACTCAAAAATATTATGTAGATGAATACTGATAGGCAAGCTGAGAATAAAACAAAACATAAATTGAAATGGCAATGAAGTTTTAGAGAAACAGTAATTTAATTTCACACTATCTGATGAAAAACAACGAAAATAGCAGTGCCTCATTAAATTCTGTAAGATTTTAAAAAAACACGAGAAATCACTGAAGATGAAAATTCTCTCCTCCATAATTTTCACTTATGAAATGCAAACTAGTCCACAGCACAAATTGTCAATCAGATCCCTGGTCAGAAAAGGGAAAAATGAACAGTAATGCCAGGAGATATATTAAGTTATACTACACACCAGGGGATTCAAAATCCCATTCTTGTTGCCAGTGGAGTATTTAGTAGTTTTCATATTTGTTATACCAAGAAAGAAACGCCTGCTTTCAGAAGATTGAAGACTTGTCTCAATTACTGAAACGCAATTTGGTTTAAACTTTTCCGCCATTGCCAGATGACACCAAACGATCAGCAACCGCCGGATTTTTTTCCACACATTAGGCGCCCATCAAATTTTTGTCATTTAGAGTCTCGTAGGTTTTAGGTGAAAATATGAAGGTATTCTCATCTGGTATTCTCTGAAGTAAGGCAGGCAACCCAGGTAAATGAAGGAACGTCCCAAGATCTCGGCCAAAACATTCCAGTGGCATTCAACTAAAAATTAGAGGTTTATTTTAAAACTGATTCCCTATCTTTAAAACTGACTTCTAGATTACATCTCATAAACACTCAAAGGCGGTTGAAAATTGTGCAAATGGACGTCAATCCAACCAGAATTCTGATGGTTAGGTGACTCGTACGTTCGTTGGTGTTTTAGGGCCCTTCAACTACAATATCATTAGAGCCCCGTCCACTGCATAGTTCTAATGCAGAGACTGCACACACACTACACTTATGCAGCGATTTTTGGGTATTAGCGGTACCCAGTTTTCCCGAGCGGCCACCAATGTCAGTACTAGCTGGGGTTGTGTTGCTTAACTTCAGAGAACAGACGAGAACTGGTGTGTCCAACGCAATAAGCCGCTCCCATGGTTGGGTGACGAAGGCGAGCATTTCGCTTATATTAGTTTAGGGATTTTCATTCCTCTACTACTCGATTTTATGATGATAAAACCCTAATATATCATCTTACCTTAAGTAAATTACTCGTATCTTGCTTGCTTTAGGAGGTCAAAACGTTTTTTGTCCCAAACGCCACATCAATAGCATAGCAAATTGCATTTAATAACGCAAAAACCTGAGAAAAAGAAATTTTAATGAGAACTCTTTAATAAGTGTGAAACCAGAATAATAATGAACTTTGGCGTGTTAGTTAAGAGGAGGAATAAAACCATGCAAGGGTCAGCTGGCTGTAATATTAGAAAAACGTAGCAGAAAAAAAATGTGTTACATACTCCTAAAGCTATTGAGTAATGAATACAATAAGAATTTGGAAATATATAAGTTCCTCTGGTTAATTCCAAAGTTGCAGCTGATACAGCAGCATATAAAATAATGCCAATGAAATTTAATGCAATTTCCTAGAAAGATAGTTTCTCTCATGAATCAATCACCATTGAAACAATTCACTCAAAGTTAGATGAAGTGAGCTTAACCAAGAAATACTACTAACCAGATATGGCTTTGCATTAGCTTCAAGAAATAAAAAATTTACAATAAATATACAAAGACTTATAATGAGATATGCACTCGAAACGGTCCACGCCAACCTCGCTTCCTCTGGTTTCGCGAAACAACTATAAGATACCATAGCAAGGCAAATGATACCAATAATCTAGAAAAAAATAAAAAGAGAAGAGTGATTTATCTCACAAAAATACAGTTTTTCCAATATAACAACTAAAAATTAAGGAAGTAATATATTACCACTTCGGGAATTTTAAGGAACCCTCTAGGTTCTCGCATAATATAATAGTGAACCTGCATTCTACTAGAAAGAAAATTAAAACAAATATTAAGGCGCATAACATTAACACTTTCTCTGCATCAATACTGTTTAGAAAATACACTTCTTTCCAATATTCACAATCCCTCAAATTAAGGCAGAGGTAAGCATTAGGGCAGCATTTGTGAGTAAGCAAATTTTAAGTATAGAGGAATGAGCAAAAGTCCGTCTCAGTGGTTAAGTAACAGTTAATACGTTTAACTTTGTGAGTCCATGGAGGGATGTCCTAGGTGCATGATTCCAGGAAGGATAGTTTGATGTCACCTGCATGTAAATGCATCCTCTTCCTACATGGAGTTAACTATAAGTATAAATTCACAAAATGTTCTGTTTCTCACGAGTTCGCCCCCGTTGTCGGTAAAAGTACCCCATGAATATTGGAGCAGACGTTAAATCGGCTGGGTGGTAGCATTAGGTCCTCAACCGACTACGTAAAAAGTACCACCCAATAGAACAAGTCGGTAACCGACTCTGCCATAAGCTGGAAAAAGATCATGGGTATGTTTTCCATCTAGTCTTTTCGATCTACAAATTACTCTCCCAGCTCAATGTAGAAATGTTTCATTTATGGGCAGAGCCCTTCAGGCTTTAATGGGGAGCGGCGAGTTGCGTTGGACACACAAGTTCTTGTCTGATCACTGAAGTTAAGCAACGCAAGCCCAGTTAGTACTGACATGGGTGGTCGCTTGGGAAAGCTGGGTGCTGCTAATATCCAATAATCGTCACATTAGTGTAGTGTCTGTGCAGTCTATGCATTAGAACTATGCAGTGGACGGGTCTCTAATGACCTTGTACTTGACGGGACCTTAAACACCAACAAACAACAACAGGCTTTAATGTTTTCATATTGCCAGAGAAAAAACCCTTTTCCATCAGCCAAGGTCGGAACTGCTGACTGTAAATTCAAAAGGGAAGCGTGCTATCAATTCCAAGGTCAATGCTCATGAAATATGGATGATGGATAATCAGCAGGCTTTTAATAAATGACGGACAAGAGGCGAGCAGGTGATACCTTGTTCTTTTAGTGGTTATTGCAATAGGTGCTAGGGGGGGGGGGCTGTAATGAACCGTAACACGATGTAGGCTTAAGTCCTGACAAAGATGATAATAATCACGTAATAGCTCCAGTTTTTCCTATATTTTGAAATTTTATGTTTAGTTGAAAAAAAAGTTCATAATTATTGACCACCTGTGAAAGTCATTATATTTCGTCATGCTTTGGTCATCAGGCATGGTTGCCACGCAACAATGTTTTATTGGCTTTCTTCTAAAGAATGATTTAAATGCGCCTTTCCTTGTGTATCTGGTTGGCAATTTACACTACAACACTAATGTGGCTTTTTGATAACTGCTGCATGCACTAAGACAACAACCTCTTGTCTGTAAAACGGAATACATTATGTGTTACAATCAAAATGTCAACATAAGAAACAGCCTGTATCAAGCATTTGCGCTGCAATTCTTGTTAAGCATCTTAAAAGTCAATAGCACTCGGAAGTAATAATGGTAATATATTAAAACAGTGCGGCATTAAATTAATATAAATAATAAAATAATACGATAACACTCTAGTGTTTCCTGACCTTTCGTTGGCCATGCTCCACCTAAGCTCCTCTAAAAATCTGATGATACTTCTTGTTCAAAAAAGTCAGTATCTGCACTGCGGAAAAAATCACTAGGAAATTATTTGTTTCAAGGGCTGGGGAGTAAGCCAGGCAGCCATAACAGGACCAACCCATAGGAGGCTGCCCGAACCCTTAGGAGGCTGCCCGCGAACCCTTAGGAGGCTGTCCGAAAGTGACATGAAAGAGATATAAAAGAAACCTCATTCATGGATTGTGCATGTAAGTCTGTTATCTTGTTTCGTTGGTGTTTTAGGGCCCTTCAACTACAAGGTCATTAGAGCCCCGTCCACTGCATAGTTCTAGTGGAGAGACTGCAAAGACACTACACTAATGCAACGATTATTGGGTCATTTCATTTGCAGTGACCAGTACAAACTATTTTCCGTCACTATACCTAGCTAATGAAGTTTCTTGTCTGAACATGGTCATCCACGCACCTAATTCCAGCATAACAATGTTCGGACATGATGACAAAATATTACTAACTCTGGGCCATGTGATAAGCCTGACCGAGGTACACGCCTCGGGGCGTCATACTAAAGAGGCGCTAAGTTGAAAAAGGTGCAAAATAGAAAAGAAACCAGGAAAAAAACCTGGACTTTTATCATTTTTTCCAGTTGTTTTCAGTCGCTAGAATCTTTCCAAGAATAATAATGTGCATATACAGTTTACGGCAAGTAAAAACAATTAGTAGATATGACGACCACTTGTACAGGCAATATCGTCCTCATCCTGTTAGATTCTGCTATGCATAGCAAAAGCAGGTCAATCTTTCTTCCTTCCTCATCTCAGTTAGGAAATATTTTACTAGACAGGTATCTACACTTTTTCAAATCCAACGAGATCCACATCCAACACACAATTTTGTAAGTCACCTCATGGATCCCGTTCCAACATCTATCAAAGACTATTTCTCACCTGCACTTAAAAAGCCCTTAAGTTACGCTGGTGCCTGTTGCTGCAATGTGGAGTGAACAATACCGCCTGCAAGTAGATGAACTTTTTCTACTGAGAAAAAGAAATGGGGTTGAGTAGTAACAATATTTTAGTTCGGTCCCATTACCTACCTGGTGGTGATGCTAAATCCAATAACCAAACAATCCTTAATCGCATAAGAAAAAATGATGTCAGTTATCGATAGAGGTGATCTAGTCATGTCCGAAATGCTAATAAGCTTCTTTCATAATGTCGGAGAAACATTCTATTAACAAATATCACTTGATAAATAGTCACAAAAACTACGATTGGTTCCCAATTGGAACTGCTCGATAACATTAATGGCAAAGGTTGGTTTGCTCTCTGAGGATATGGTCTGTTTATATGTCTCTGCCATTTCTTCGAATTTTAATGATGATAAAAATATCATTAAGTAAATAACTTCAGCCATGTCCAACTCCAAAGTACAGTAGAACTCGGATATGAAATGTTTCAAGGGGCACGATGTTTATTGGCTTATTAAGCGAGGTCTTTAAAGAGGAAGTTGTATTTTACGCATTTGTATATTGAAGTGCATTGAAGTAATGAAAAATATAATCTTAAACTAATTTATAAGCATTCTAATGTAACATTCAAAGCAACTCCTAACCCTTTTCCCGCCTATGGCAGGGTTGAGTACCCATATTGTCCCTCTGAATGGACACGAAGGTGATCTATTGGACAGTGGTTTTCCACAGCCGGTTGCTGACGAAAGCTGCAACCCCATGGCTGGACAACGATCAACACACTGCTACCACAGAAGAGAAACCTCAAGTAGAAGACGTAAGAAGGATCAAGTGCAGGGACAGAACACAACTACGTAAATGCCAAAAGCACAAGTTCAAAGCTGAATAATTGTACACAGGATACTTTTTTTTCAAGGTCCGTTCAGTTGCAAAATGGAAACCACAGTGAAAATCCAAAGTGTTTTATTTGGCACATGTAGGTACACATTCCAGCTATTTCCCTATATAGTCACCTCGCCGACTGAGGCATTTGTCCTAGCGTAGTAGCAACTTTCCCATACCCTTGTCATTGAAGATAGCCGCCAGTGCTTTAGTCAACTCTGTACACTGGTCTGCAGCTCGTCTGAGTCAAACTTCTGTTCTCCTAGCCAGCGTTTCATGTTAGCAAACTTCTGTCCTGCTAGCTAGTGTTTCAGCACCCACCATACAGCCTGGGCTTGACATCTTCTGACTTCCATCTTTTTGCTAACATTAAACGCTGGCTAGGAAGACAGAAGTTTGACTTAAATGCAGTGGCGTTGCTAGGGTTGGTGTAACCCACCCTCTCCCAAAAAAGTCCGCTTCTTCTGCTTTGGTGTCACCCCCTTTTTTCATGGTGTGAGCGGTGTCACCCGGTGTGGCCCGCACCACCCTAGAGACGCCACTGTTCAAACGAGCTGTTGACCAGTGTACAAAGTTGGCTGAAAGGACTGGCGGCTACTTTCAATGACAAGGGTATAGGAAGTTGCAACCACGCTAGGACAAATGTCTCAGTCGGAGAGGCTGATCTAGAGAAATAGCTGGAATGTGTACCTACAGGTTCCAAATAAAACACTTTGAATTTTCACTGGGGTTTTCATTTTGCATCCGATTGGACCTTGAAAAAAATAGCCCTCATATTTTCTCAAGCAACCCACACCTAGAGCTATAGATAGTGATAGACGGCTGGCGTCTGTGGTTCCGCAGGGATCAGTACTTGATCCCGTAGAGCCCCAGTTGAGAACCGTTGTTACAGAGTACACACACAAATTTACCAAACATCCCAAATAAATATTGAATGACTCTTGAAATGTCTGAATAAATGACATTGATAAAAACGCCCCTATCTCTAGATTTCAGCAAGTACTTGAATATTTAAAATGAACATATGCTATATAACAGCACATTATAATAATTTTCTACACATGGACACTCCGTTTTCAAAAATAAGCAACAAGGAGAATCCACGCATAAGGTTGTTAGTCCGAGTATCACTTCCTTCCCAATAAGTATCGGTAAATATTTTTAAAAAAGTCACATTTCTTCAAACATACCACATATAGTTAGGCAAATGCCGATAGTCATTTGGGGGGGGGGGGGGGGATGAAAGATTGCCAAAATATTTACTGACTTACCTTTCACTTCAAATGATAAACAGACAATTATCAACAGATTACACACATTACAACATCCCTATTTCCATTCAGTAGGGATTTGCAGCAGGGGATCACCTCAGTCACAAGAGTTGGCAATAGGATAATGTTCAGGCCCCCGAAGCAGGCCTGGGTGACACAGCTAAAGCAGATTTTTGGAGTAACTTTGATGAAGTGGTACAGTCAGTAAACAGCAGAATTAGACACGGCAAGGGAAATGAGCACTTAATTATTGGGGGTGACTTTAATGCCCACGTGGGTATGGGTGGTTCACGTTATGAGTAGGTACATGGAGGGTGGAGATATGGCATGATCAACCCTGAGGGGCAGAAGGTCCTTGAGACAGCAAGAGCACATGGCCTTGCATTAGCCAATACATGGTTCAAGAAGAGGGAAAAGCACCTAATCACTTTCCAGTCACCACAGAGGAGGTCCCAGAGGATTTTCAGAAGGACAGTGGCCATAAGCTGCTTATGATGGAATTATAAATAGAGGAGACAGTTAGGCAACATACCTGGAAGGGAGAATCAGTTGTTAGGTGGTGGAAGTTGCCCACCAAGGCAGTGGAATTCCAGCAGGAGGTTCTCAGCCAGGTTGACTGGGACTGGGATGGGTCAGCCAATGCCATTGTGGGACAGGGTTGCTAGGAAGATTAGGAGGTGTGGAGAGGCACTGTTAGGTAGGGGCAGAATAGGAGGAAGTTATCAGGGTAGGCAGACATGGTGGTGGAATGAGGAGGTGAAAGCTGCCATCAAACTAAAGAAGGTAGCTTTCCATAGGTGGAGGGAAATAGGGGATCAGGTTTCAAGGATGAACTATGTTCAGGCAAAGAAAAATCCCAGGAGGACCATTTCCCTGGCCAAGTACCAGAAGTATGAAGCCATATATAAAAAGTTGGGGACAAGGGAAGGAGAGAAAGCAGTTTTTCGACTGACTAAGACCAGGGATAGAATGAGTAAGGATGTTACCAGGGCTATAACGGTCAAGGAAACAAATGGTAGGGTCCTGTTCCAGCCAGCAGAGGTAATCAAAAGGTGGGAGGAATACTACCATGGCCTCTTAAATGCAACCACCTGTGCTACAGTCACAGAAGGCAACCCAATCACTCCTCAGGCAGTGGATAGGGCGAGGGAGGCTGAAATTGTCAGAGCCCTTTGAAAAATGAAAGGTCACAAAGCAGTAGGCCCAGATAAGATCCCTATTGATGTTTGGCACACCTTGGGGACCACAGGAATTACATGGCTAGGGAAGATATTTAATAAATTAGCAAATGGCGATAGGATGCCATCTGCATGGAGAGAGTTGGATAGTTCCTCTGTTCAAGGGCAAAGGTGATGCACAGGACTGTGGAAATTATAGAGGCATAAAGCTGATGAGCCATTCTTTGAAGCTGTAGGAGCATGTCATAGAATGTCGCCTCAGAGACCAAACAAGCGTCTGGGGAAACCAATTTGGGTTTATGCCTGGTAGGTCCACCATGGAACCGATCTTTATTCTACGACAGGTGATAGAGATGCTTAGAACAGCAAAAATGGACCTCCATGCAGTATTTGTTGACTTGGAGAAGGCCTATGATAGTGTCCCTGGACAGGTAGTGTGGAGCGTTTTAAGAAAGAATGGGCTGGATGAGGGCCATATTAGGATGGTGCAGGATATGTATGAGGGTTCCATTGCTAGGGTTAGGACAGCATGGGGAAACCCTGAAGGTTTCAATGTGCAGGTGGGTTTGCATCAAGGGTCAGCACTCAGTCCGTATCTCTTCACTCTAGTAATGGATGAGCTGCTGGCAGGAGTGGGTGAATGGTCGCCTCAGTGCCTGGTTTTTGCCGATGATGTAGGAAGGGTGGAGCAGTCCAAAGAGGATGCACAAAAAGGCCTACAAGACCTTAAGACAGCAGTGGAAAGAGGGGGCCTTAAGGTAAACAATGAAGAAGACTGAGTACCTAGCTTTCAATTTTAGTGACCAGGGGCAAAGGGGAGAGATTCGTTGTGGGGTGAGGGGATTGCAGCAGTGCAAGAACTTCGTTATTTAGGATCAGTCTTCCAGAGCAATGGGGAAATAGATTCGGACGTGACCCATAAAATTAATGCAGGATAGCTGAAGTGGAGGCAGGCAAGTGGGTCCTGTGCGACCGCCAGGTCCCAATAAAGTTGAAGTGTAAGGTATATAGAACCGTCGTTTTGCCCGCTATGCTGTATGGCTCAGAGTGCTGGGCAGTTAGGAAGAACCATGAAAAGCAAATGCAAGTGGCTGAGATGCGAATGCTGCGCTACATGTGTGGGGTGTCAAGAGCCGACAGAATTAGAAACGATTACGTTAGAGGTAGCTTGAGATGGGAGATATTGCGGAGAAGATGAGAGAGAGTAGGTGGAGGTGGTATGGGCATGTGATGAGGAGGGGAGAGGAGGAGCTTACTAGGTCCATTGTGGGACTGCAGGTGATTGGTGGCACCAGAGGTGGGAAAAGACCAAAAAGGACGTGGGAGCAAGTGGTGCAGAGGGACATGGAGGTGTGTGGGGTGGGGGGACTTGGTTGGGGAAGGCGGGAGTGGAGGATTAGAACCCGCGGACCCGACCCTGCCTCAGGCGGGAGTAGGGCGAGATTATGATGACAACATCCGTATTTCGAATTAAGACAACGGCTCCCTCAATCGGCGGTTATGCAAGATGTTACTCGCCTACACTGTGATGACGTAAATAGGAGCGCATTCGCTCCAACAAATATAGCGCTACCGAGCTCGGTAGCTCTGTTGGCAGAGCATAAAGTACACAGGTGTGATACAGGTTCGCCTCCATTCTTGTGACCTAAGTTTTGTGTCAAATTTGGGTTTGTTTTTCACAATAAGAAAAGATAGTGTTCCTTCCGTCATATAATAAAGTTAAAACCGCTGTTATGTTGTCTTCTGGTTCACAAAACCTAAGTAACATAAGTGGGAACGTCACACACAGATTCTTACAAGAATCCTTGGGCGTTTTGCAACACTTTGCCCACCAATTACTGCCCAGGACTTAGAAAATGACTAGAATTGAATCTCTGTTTCTGAAAACCGCTTGACCACTTCATGAATCATTAAAAATGGTACAATATTTGACATTGGGATTTTTTTGTTTCGTTGGTGTTGTAGGGCCATTCAACTGCAAGGTCATCAGAGCCCCGTCCACTGCATAATTCTAGTGCAGAAACTACACAGACACTACACTAATGCGACGACAATAGAGTATTAGCAGTACCCATTTTCCCCAAGCGGCCACCCATGTTAGTACTAGCTGGGGATGCGTTGCTTAACTTTAGTTATCAGACGAGAACTGGTGTGTCTATCTGTATGGAATGAGATGTTCGCGGAGCCAGAGACAATTTTGAAAGGCTATTTAAAAATAGATCGAAATCAACAGTTTGCGACTTTCGACCGAGGTAGAATCTTCACAAAGCACAGCACTATAGATCAATTATAGTCGGCTATTAGGTTTACTCCTTTCAGATGGGGCCTGAAGGGTTCTGGCCACTGGGAGGGGGTATCGCGAACCCTGATAACCTCTACTTTTAAGTTAACCACTTCATTGAAGTTCCAAGTAGCACGCAGTTTTTATTTATTACATTATCATTCAGCAGTCTAGTGGTAGATGTAAGAGCAATTTATTAACAGTATTGATTTTAAAGCAGTGATTACAGATTTCCTCTTGATGCTTGCTCCAGTTCAATGGCTTCAAAGAGGGCTTTAAAATTCCCAACTCCAAATCCCTGAGGTCAAAAAATAATCAATATTACTATCTAGTTTAACAAATAACCGAATTATTCTAGAAATTTATATTGATAATCCCTGCCATCACAAAGATGTACTCTACTATAAATTCTGGATTAACTCACAGTGTGATTGCGCCTTTGAATAATCTCCAAAAATAATGTTGGGCGATCTTGCATTGGTTTAGTGAACAATTGCAAGAGATATCCATTGTCATCATAATCTACCAGAATGCGAAGTTCTTGTAGCTGAGAATAATTAAAAATTATTTATTGGTGCATGCTTTCCCACCTTGTTCATTCAGGTTCATTTTTTTCCTTCGTAATTGCAACTTACCTTTTTGAAATCCTCAGCGATTTTCACTTTGCTAGTTTTAAGCTTCTCTTGGAGCTGCGTGTAGTAGGTGTCTGGTACCCTTAAAAATTTCAGGCCACGAGCCTTTAAGTTGGTCACCTAAATCGAATTTTAAAATAAAATAGCGTCAAAATAGACTGGTTCCATTCCACTCGAGGACACCATTCCTAGTAGTAATGACGTCATCAAGTTTTCCCAAGGTGTAAATCTACCTTTCTTCACCTCTCTCTATAATCAACATCGAGGTAGACAGTAATAGTAGTGGACATCTAGAGCCCATGCGGGCTAGTCCCTCCGTTATTCTCTCTCTTACACACATTAATTACCTACATTTATGGAGAAGTCGTGCTGACTGATCTTACCCACACCCACGCTCATCATTCCCATTGGTACCTGGTAAGGCAAGCGACTGTATTGCGTTGGACAAACCAGTTTTCGTACGATCACTGAAAAAAAAGCAACCACAACTGGTACTATCACTGGTGACCGCTTGAGGGCCCTGGGTACTGCTAATACCCAATGAGCGGCGAGTTGCGTTCTCGTCTGATCACTGAAGTTAAGCAACGCAAGCCCAGTTAGTACTGACATGGGTGGTCGCTCGGGAAAGCTGGGTTCTGCTAACACCCAATAATCGTCGCATTAGTGTAGTGTCTGTGCAGTCTATGCATTAGAACTATGCAGTGGACGGAGTTCTAATGACTGTTGTAGTTGAAGGGCCCCAAAACAACAACGAAACAAAACCAGGTGAGGCAAATTTACGTAACCGGTTACCAACCGAATGCCACAACATCTGCTTATTTGAAGTCGTCCTAAGTTTTTTTCCGGGAAGGATTTCTAGCCGATCTGCAAGTTTATTGACATGAAGGGTTCTTTTGACGTACGTGTGATCACACACACACACTACATGGGACCATAGGGAGATTCCCTCAGTCCTCCTTAACCAGGATCAAATCTGCAACTATGGACTCTCAAACCGAGCATTGCACCAAATGAGCCACCTATCCAGACTGACTTTACCCACAGCGATATTCAGATAATACTTTGCTTGTGTTCTAGGGCCCACCAACTGTCCTGGCTAATTAAACTACTTACCGTATCAATGATATTGTCTGTATTCAGTGCAATGTGTTGCACTCCTGCTCCACCATAATACTCCACATATTCTTCAATTTGACTCTTCTTTTTCCCAGGTGCAGACTCGTTAATTGGCATTTTGATGGTCTCTTCATAATTTGCAACCACAATTGAACGAAGAGCAGAATAAGCAGTATGGAGTACACTATCGTCCACCGACCAAAACCGATGAAACTGAAGTGCATGTTGATACCTGCATTAAAAAAAGATTGGACATGAAATTTTTAAGGCTGATACTATTTTTAAAACAACTTTCTACTAATTCCGAATTACCAGTTGGCAGCAGAAAGCATTTCATCATTCGGTTGATTTCCTACAATATGGTCTATGAATCTTAAATTAGTCTTTGGCCTAAGAAAGAAAATATTTCACGACCAGTCAATGAACAGATTGCATATGGGTACACCCTTCATATCGGTACAAATTCTTCAGGCACCGATTTTTCGCCCACAGGCTTTTACGATTACTACTCCTCTAAACCAGTGCTCCGCAACCTTTTCACACCTGTGGCACACCAAAGGTCTTCCTAGATTTTTAGCAGTACATCAAAAGCAGTGCCGGATTTAGATATTGAAAGGCCCTAGGCTATTTCAATTTTGAGGCCCCTTTCAAGCCCTTTTCTTAAGTTTTGAAGCTAAATGTTGAGGCTCTAGGCTCCAGCCTACTTAGCCTAATGGCAAATCCGGCACTGATCGAAAGTTAAAATATACGGCACACCGGTTGCGGAACACTGTTCTAAACGGTACATCTCTATAATGGGTTCACCCATTTATGGCGTACGTGCTTGGTAACTAAAGCAGTGGTTCTAGGATGGATCCTGGACCGAGGTGGGTTGGCTTCTTTCGGGCGAGAGAGATGCCCCGAATGCGCCTTCTTTTGGATGAGAAGTAAAACTGAGTTCCAGTGTGGTGTTCAATGGCATTTGCATATAAAGGAACCCTCTCTAGTACGCAACGGGTAGATGAGGAAAGAGCTTATGGGTGCACTTTGGCCGGGTCCCACAGGTGTACCAATTAGAGAGGTTTCACTGTATAATATCGACGAAACTTACAACTGCGTGGTAAACTCATCAGTTTCCAAAGGTTTCTTATATCGAGGTAAAAATAGACCCTTGAAGTTGTTACGCTCAATGAATGTATGTGTCGTGTCTCCATACTGTAAATGATCATCAATTTTAAACCATTTCTTTATCTTTCTTGATATTTTTTTCTTAGTAAAACCTAGGCACAAAAATACTCTTACCGTTTGCACTTGCGCAAATCTAACTTTACCCATTTCATCAGATTCCTCCCAAATGTCTTTGACAATTTTCGCTCCTCTTTCCTTTGCTTTCTACAACAAAAATAATAATAACAAGGTGCTCACTCTGAATATCAGAAGGGCGTTGTAATCAGCAACAAATTAAGATCTTTATGGACCCTAGGCCGAAAGAATATAATAGTCACCTTAAACCTCGAAATCATGACTTTCCAACTAACAGAAGACCTTAAGGTCGTTTAATAAAAAATAACCCAACTACTGATATGCAAAGTTTCGGATCCAAAATTATGATTAAAACAAGTATAAGCATGCCCCATTGGGATCGTAGGCCCGAGCCTTCTTGACCTATACGCCAATCCGGGGCTGGTTGCAAATGCAAGGCTGGCGATTACATAGGGATGTCACCAGGAACTAGGAAGGACTTTAGGTCATCAACTAAACAGCCTAACCTAACTCTCCATATGGGAAGAGGTGTGTAATTTTATGTCCAAGGGAAGATTCAGAAATAAATGTTGGAAAGTCCAATTTTCAAGTCCGGATGCTGGTAGAGTGTCAACAGAACATAAAATTTGGAGAATGAAGGTCCATTCTGCTAATCCCAGCAACTCAATACATCACTTGAGCCTTACTTCAACAATTGCATCCAAATCTTCCACACTGAATGCGACGTCTTTTACACCATCACCGTGTGTCACCAAGTGATCTCCCATAACTGCAAACATTTAAATGAGTTCCAACCACTCTTTCCTAAATCACGATTATCAGCATGATAAGTTAGTAGTGCCTTACCTTTGTTACCAGGATTGTAAGGCGATACAAATACAAAAAATATCTGAAATGTCGGAAAAACAGGATGCAATATTAATTCTTTTAGTAGAGATCTTTACGGTAATGGATGAGAACTTGCCTTATCCTGTTTAACAACGTGTTTAGCAATTTCTCGAGATCCAGTTTCCAGTCCTTGGTAAGCATATGGCTCGAATCCCAAATGAACGCAGTAGTAGGCTGCCGCCTTTAACAAGAAAGAAAACATTAGGTGCCAGGAATTCGTGGTCCAACTATTAATTTTCGGGGAGCAGTTTTTCAAAAGTGTGCGAAGAGAGAACCAGGAGTTCAGTTGCCGTATAACAGAATGAAAAGTCTATGTGGCCATAGAGAAATAGGAGCCTAAAAATTGGTAGTGCATACTACTTCCGGCTAATTTTTTTTGTTAGTTGACGGTCATTCACAAGAAAAATTCGCTAAAATTTTGCCTCTAAAATTATACGGAGCCCATTTCGGCTAAGAGTGCCGACCCTTTGAGGGTCCTGCATCTCCCTAGCTTAGCTATGACACTGGATTTGTTGTTGTTTGTTGGTGGTTTAGGGCCCTTCAACTACAAGGTCAATAGAGCCCCGTCCACAGCATAGTTCTTATGCAGAGACTGCACAGACACTACACTAATGCAACGATTTTTGGGTATTAGCAGTACCCAGTTTTCCCAAGCGGCCACCCATGTCAGTACTAACTGGGGTTGCGCTGCTTAACTTCAGTGATCAGACGAGAACTGGTGTGTCCAACGCAATTCGGCGTTCCCTATGACACTGGAGTCCAGAGGTGAAGATGCATGCACAGTATCTGTGAGAAAGTTTTATTTCCCAGATATGCCACAGTCTGAAAGAGTTGGGGGAACTCTCGTGCAGAGTTCTTGCTGCTTGCAAACAATCCCTGGCATTGGACCACAGCTATAGGCCCCATCTGAAGGACGGTGAATTTGGTGCCACCTCTGCGTTA
>JAAFCE010004209.1:4838272-4901894 GCA_013389805.1 Trigoniulus corallinus | reverse complement strand
ATAGGCCCCATCTGAAGGACGGTGAATTTGGTGCCACCTCTGCGTTACTGAGGTGGGCAACCGATGAAAGTTGCCATTTTGATTTTACAGTAAAAGTTGTTTATGTGATGAATTTTTGATCTGATATCGAAATAATTGTGAGCGCAATTCATTGTTGCCAGTTTACGTCAGAATACATCGTCCCAAACATGCCTACTGACTGGACATCGATTGAATGAATGAAAGTTGGGACTCTGGTCCTCTTGAACCCACCTCTAAAATTAGACTTTTCAGTAACTGTGCAGTCTATGCGTTGACCTTGTAATGTAGCAACTAATTAAAGTGGGCTACCCTCTCAGCGAACTTTGAAATAGCAAGAAGAAAACAAGGAATTGTATATCACATTTACTCCAAGCAGTAACAAAGTACACATACAGTACATAAGACAGAAATGAGAAAGTGCACCACTTGTTTAGGTTAGTAATGTCCCCCTCCCTCCTGTTGATGATTTTATCTAGGCGACCGGGGTTTGAGGGTGTTACAAAATTACAATTTGAATCATATGAATATATTGAATAAAATTCCACTTACTTGTTTAGCATTTCCAACCCAAAACGTTATATGGTCGAAATTTAAGAATTTTCCGCCTTCAGGCTGCCAAAAAATCAATATTAAAACATAAATTGGTGTCAAAAGACGTAGAAGTTGATTTGATATCATCACAGGCTTTAAAATTGTAAACATACTGTATACTGTATGTAAAGGAATGCAAGAATTAACTGGACAATTAAAATTTCAGAAGTGTCGTCCTAAATTAAACTGAACTTCTGTTGAATCAAAATGTCCTATTAGTGTTCAGTGCTCGGATGCAGAATTTGAAATATTCATTCACGAATTAATGCAAAGACCTTGAATTTCCACTTTAAAATGCAATCAAACGCACAGTTAATAATTTAAATTCTTTGACTTTCTTTATGTGTCATGTCAGTAATTCACAGCGATATACAGTTGGGTATACTGTATGTTGCAGATAGGACTGTCAACTACCACGTAATATTTCAGAAAAGAATCGGTCTCTCTCCAGGATGGCCTCGGGACCTCAGTCCCTCCAGCCTTAAAACCAACAGTCGTTCAGCAATATTGTTTCTGTTTCTCCACATAATGAGTCATGATCTACTTAAGGAATTCTGAATACTGTATTTTTGTGTGTTAAGCCTCCGAATCTTCCCAATCTTGACCTACATCACGGATTTCAACCTCTAGCCTTACCAGAGCTGGCTCAGACCGAGGTCCCGTGCTAAGGGCATTGATTTTTACATATTGTATGCATTTTCGTTTGAAAATATTTTGGGGCTTCACTACTATATTCCCTCTCTCTCTCTCTCTCTCCTCCGATGCCTACAAAGTCTCTTACCGGCCCTGGAACTGCTAAATATACTTTGCAGCTTGCAAGTCACAGACAACAGTTTTGAACAAGTCGGCTTCGGTCTCCCTGCTGCTTAGTTTCTTGTGGCAAGGAAGCAGAATCCTATGCGATAGAGGGTCCCAATAAAGCTGAAAGGGAGGTTTTACAGGTAATGGCGGATCAAGGGGAGAGCACTTCAAAAAAGTGCCCCCCTCCAATATTTTTAATATTCAGAATCCCTTAGTATAAGTCTAGCTAGCAATTACAACAGGTCCCCTTGCTCCTTAGACAATGTTCTATCTTCAGTGGTTTAGCCAACTGCATTGGACTGGAAGTATAGAAATGGGGATGGCAATGCAAAAATGCCTCATCAGCTGCAAAGTATGTGCCCCAATGAGGCGCTGAAGGGGGCGCAATTGCTGCATTTCTCCCCCTGGATCGGGCCCGTTTACAGGGCAGTGGTTAGGTCAGCCATGCTATACGGATCAGAGTGCTGGGCAGTGCGGGAGAGCCACGTAAATATAATGCCAGTAGCAGAGATGCGACTGCTGCGATACAGAGGTTGTCCGTAAGGATATAGTAGTGTGTGGGGTGGACGGGGATCTGGTGGGAGATAGGCGAAAGTGGAGGGCTAGAACCCACAGACCCGACCCTGCCACAGGCGGGATAAGGGTATGATGATGTAGCAAGGAAGCAGGAGATATTTTACGCACCTCGCGAAACCATGACTGTAATTAAGGATTCCCCTTCGTCCGACCTTGGCCAGAATCGGAACTACAACTATGGACTCACTAGCCAATTCATATTACCACGGAGCCACCGAGGTGGACATTAAATGCCGATTGGGGTACATCTTGAGACTGCCTTACAAACACTCATAACACATACAGATGCTTGCTTACCTTAGGTCCCTTGTCAGCATAGGAAGTCTGGAATTTCAGAAATGTATACAGAAGTTATTGCATCTATAGTGAGAAAATCCACTTATGGGCATCAGAATAGTTCAAAATACTGACCATGTTTACTAAAACTTGAATGGATGGTATTGCACGTATCGTCCACTAGGAAAATAACACTCAATAAATGCGATGGCATCATTCGGAGATATTTAAACGTTGTACTTATCCGGATTTGTAAGTCAATCACGTTGAAACATGGTCACATGACAGGTGGTCAGTGTCTTTAAAAGCCAATAGTTAATTATCAGCGCCACTCCTACGTTGCGTAAAGTCTATCATGTGTTGGTAATATCATACCAATTTGACTTAATAACTTCACAATTTTCCTCCTAAAAATCGCAAACGACCAACAACACTCCAATTTGCAGTGATTCCGTTAGTCCAGCAGAAAATAGATATAATTGAGCAAAGTGGAATCTGATAGGATGACCACTGTTCAGACCTCCCTTAAATACACCTCTCCGAAATCATTATGAATTCCACAGTAAGGTCCTGCTTTGGCACCTTATAAATATGCTTATCATTTAAACCGAGCAGGATGTAGCGTGCTCAATTACTGTGTCAGTGGTTCTAGGTTCGATACTGGATTGAGGTGGATTGGATTCTTTCATGCGAGAGAGAGGTCTCGAGTGTGCCTTCCGTCGAATGAAAAGTAAAACCGCAATCCTGTGTACGACGGCATTCCCAGGTGCAGGATCTTGCCCCTTGGCGTCGGTGTAATGAACCTACGAACGATAATAGCAACTCATAGGGGTCGCAACTTCGTCCATGCAGACCCACACGGCACCCTGCCATTACTTCCTTCAAATCGACGAGAAATTCGACCTCGGCCAGAATCGAACCTACATCCATAGACTCATGAGCCTACCGCACAGTAAAACTACTGTATATAATTTTATTCCGCTTCGCTGTTTCTGTAATCATTAAACTATTTAAAAATTGTCACATACTTTCTAATTATTTTCTTCTGAAGTGAAAAGATGAAACTCTCGCCCAGATGACCTTCATATTTTCATGTTTTTTTTTCACTTACATTTTGGGGGGAGGTGTTGAAATACGTTCGCCCACTAAGGATCGGACTTCCGACTAAAGCCCCTACCATTGTGTTCTGAGCACAAGCCCGGACCCGGAACTTTAACAGACTACTTCAAGCTAGGTCTTTTGTTGTCCCCTTAGGGCTTCACTGGTGAGCCTGGGACGCTTCTTGGTCAAGCCTTTATCTCTCTACCCTTTCTGGCTTTTGCTGCTTCTTTTATGATTGCTTTTCATTGGGCCTTTGCCCTTATTTATTGCGGCCGTGGTTGTTGTTGTTGTTTGTTGGAGTTTAAGGTCCCGTCAACTACAAGGTCATTAGAGACCCGTCCACTGTATAGTTCTAATGCATAGACTGCACAGACACTACACTAATGCGACGATTAATGGGTATTAGCAGTACCCAGCTTTCCCGAGCGACACCCATGTCAGTACTAACTGGGCTTGCGTTGCTTAACTTCAGTGATCAGACGAGAACTGGTGTGTCCAACGCAACTCGCCGCTCCCTGCGGCCGTGGTGGGATGGCACTTTACACCCCCACCATGGTATGACTGTCTTCTGGGTTCTAATGACCATTGTAGTTGACGGGCCCTGAAACACCAATCAATCAATTTTCTAGAAGTATGTCCTCACATAAGAGGCCCTCTTCCTTCTGCTTCAGTACGGACCTCCTGAGCCCAACCTTTCTTGAAATCGACAGAAGGAACCGGTAAATTGGTCAATTAGTATCTAAATACTGGGGATTCCTCATCCAAATGTTTTCAAAGAAACTATGGGATATTAATTCACACAACTAGTACCTGCAATGTGATTTACCGGAAGACAACAATTAATATATAGAAATTATAAGAATGGTTCTGTCAACTCGCCATTGTTCCCATCCTACAGTGACCCTCCAAGTCTGAAAAATTACACCTTAAATTTATACTAGTTGCAATCAGTACTGTAAATTGCCACATTTCTATGTTTTCTTTATTGTTCATAATTAGCTAATAAACAGTCGGCATTTTCTATTCGACTCTTACATTAATTTGGCAAATGGTCCTCTTAAATTTTAATTAATAAATAACACACATTGTCTCATTTGTATTCGAATTTTAAGGTAGGCTAAGAATAAGTTGGCAATTAACAGCTGAAAAGATGAAGACTCATTAATGGCGTCATCACTGAATAATAATAAGTATTACACTAACATGCATAACAGCATTTCCCTTTCAAAGAAAGGTAATGCGGAACTTGATTTCCTGCTCAACATCATCATCAAGCAACAATGGCAGAAAACAGCACATTTGACATCATCGGATCTAATTTGTGGACCATCGTTACAAGTAATAATGTTATTTGCAAGTTTCAAAGTCCTAAATATTCTTCTCTAATTACTTCTCATTAAGAGTTAATTACATAATCACTTATTTTGCCTCCATTTTAACAGGTATATAAGGTTGGATTGTTTGAAGCAAATATGGTTAGTATTATATCAAAACCAATATTCTACCCTCCCTCATCCTGCCTGCATCAGTGTGGTCCACGAGTTCCAGTTATTCCCGTCCATCTTCAATCGCGTCCCCATCCCCCTTACACTCAGTACCGGATTAAAGCTTTCATGGGTCCCTAAAGTAGGTACTGTATATCAAGATTCAAATAGTGCTTAAGCTTAAATGATACTAGGTTCCTTCGGGGCCTACTTTGGTCCATACGTAAATCCCGTTAATGCATCCCCGATATGGCCCTATTTACCGCAGTTTCTCACCTTGAATCTCTCATTTATTCATGTCTAATTACTAAACGGCTTTTAATCAACCACCCTACCACAGTTGCCCGGCGATTGGAAAAATGGATTCAGTTTTCACCTGCTAGACTAAGTTGAATTCCCAGTTTTGGAGACATCTACACCACTGTTCTTCTCTCACTGGGACCTTGAACAAGGTTAGTCTGGTGTGCCCATTTAGTGACTTCTCAGGCGAGTTATTGTATGGCTCATGGAACACCAAATCAATTCAATCATCATGCCCTTGTCTCACCTGCGGTATGGTGAAGTCCGCAGGTTCTGGCCTGCCACTCCCGCCTATCACCCACCAGGTTCCCACTCACCCCACACACGGCTCCTGGTGCTTCCAACCACTTGCTCCCGTAACGGACCTAACGAGATTCCTCCTCCCTTCTTCTCAGTATATGTCCATACCACCGCAATCTATTTTCTCTCATCTTTTTTGCGATGTCCCCCCACCCCCAGATGCACTGCAGCATTCGCACTTCAGCTATCCTCATTCTATTGTATTCGCCACACAGGATAGCAACTTAACTTGAAAAAGTCGTTAAGACTACTGCAAATCCAGACAAAAAGGATACTGCTTGATATAGCGAGGTATAAAACTTGTGTGCCGGTAAGAACTCCAGCTCTTGTATGGGTAAAAGGAGAGAATGATGTCTCTAGCGTTTTAATAAGTTGACTTCTATGCTCTATCTATAGTTCAAACACAAATTAAACCCCTAGAAATTGCATATCAGCAAAAAAAATAACAATGATGATCACTGAAATTTTGTTACCATACTGTATTTGTAAAAAAAAGAGATGCCAATAAGTGAAGAAGAAATACTACATTTTATTTCCAACAGACCACAATACTCGGATCACTCTCAACAATTTCTTCCAACTCGAAATATTTCAATCCTACATGACAAGGACGACAAATAAAAGAAATACTTACAACAATTTTAATGCAAGCTTTTCATCAATGATGCCTACCTGTTTTGCAACATATTTCATCATAGCAATGTAAACCATTGAAAAATTTTGTCAGCGAGTGATACTTCTTTTTGGTATGTATGTCGGTTGTGAGTCGAATAGGATACTTTTGCAAACGCCTAATCAATCCTTTCATTATTCCAAATTGAACTAATTTCCTAAATCAAGAGAAATACGTCAGAAAGCTGCACTGCAATTCTGTCTCTTAGGCCCCAGCGTTTGATAGCCGAGTTACACGTTATAAAAGCTGCCAATTTTAAAAGGTAGCTATCATTATTTATTCCTGATATGGACATATGTCATTCGTAGCATTCCTCTCCTATTTGGCTGCATCCTTGACAACTTATTTACCTTTCATCAACTTTTAGAGTTTGCGGGCTGAACCTTGAACACAAATCCCTAACTGTCGTTCCTGGTGCCATGCCACAATATAGTTTAAAGACATTATGAAATGTCGGTAATATATTTTCTGTAAAAAAAACGCATTCAAATCTTCCGATGACAGTCGAACATGTACAAGAAATTGTAGTGCAATAGTCTCACCATTGCTTGCAACATATTTTAAACATTCCTCTTGAAGGCTTTTACTTTCGGCCAAGCGATGAATATCAGGTGTTACAGTGTATACATTTGTGTACTAAAAGCAATTAACACAATAAAGTATTATACAGACTTGAACTATTTTTTAAATAATATTATATGGGAGAAATGCTGATCTTCAGTGATAAAAGATTAAATATTTTCCAGCCTGAAAATTGCTGGGCTCCTTCTTCAAGGCCTTTAAGATAAGAAACAGTTGAAAATTTACCAGAAGAAGAACTATTGGATATGCGTTGCAATGCCACGTTATGTTAAAATTATATATAAATTAATTGGTGGTTATTTAATGGGTTAGGTGTCTATTTGGCTTCAATTATGACACTTAAACATCAGTAACACAGTCAAAGTGTCACTCACCTGAAAAATTGGTATTAATGTAACTATCCCATAATATCTAAGAAGAAAGTTGATTTGTTATTCATGGGAATCATTAGCTATCCTTTGACTATGTGCGTATGACATCACCTAACTAAAACTGATAAATACATCAAATAAAACTTACACCATGTTCTGCATACAAGCTTTCACTAAGCTGATTTCTACATCTGTTTCCGCAGCTATTTTAGCCACATGATTGAATCCATCAATGTATGGAAGTATCTGCCAAAGACAAATGGCTTCAGAATATGGATCATATTATTACTAAATACGAGTTTTGAGATGACACCGTCAATTATACCTGTTGCGTAGTTAAATCCCACTGACTGGAAACGAAAATATTTCGATTCACAATGAATATAGGAACATGGTGATCTTCAACTTGTGGTGGATCTTGCGTTACAGGTACTACTCTTAAGTAAATAGTATTTGATTCGTCTAATAAAAGAAAATCAGGTGAATTTGACATGTGCATTCGTATGAGCGATAATTCAACGGCTGATTTTTCATTTCGTAATTGAAGAACAATTTTAATATTTAAACTGTACAATATACAATTAGCACCTTATCCAAGATTCAATTTATAAATCATAATAAGTATATGCCCCTTTCAAGGAAATATGACCACATCATCACACGAGTTCAAGGTTGACGGAGGCGAAGTTTTAAATCCTGTGGAGAAAAACAGATACTCACTGATGCGAATAGTGCATGTCCCCGTTGTATTAAGATCACTCAAAATTTGTTGCATAATAAACGGTAGCTTAGCTTTAGTCGTGCTATTAGACAAAAACTGACATTCCATCTGAAAATGTAGATTGCAACCTCATTTTAAAATGTTATTAGAACTCAAACTTAAAATTATGCCTTCTTCATTTTCTTACTTCTAGTCCAACTAAATAGCCCGACAATTTCTTTACAACAGTTTCATACTGAACTGTCCGCGCTGTAGCATCACATACAAAACACAGATTGAAAATGAGAGAATTTCGGTCATATTTAGGATCATCAATTGCCACCGGGTATCCTACAATTTTGTGACCTATTATATTTCTTCAAAACCAAATAATATTTCAGATTATACAATGTAGGTTACACGTCTTGAATTCACTACGATTCTAAATACTCACACAGTGATAACTTTTTTATGCAGTTCTGTCTTTGGAATGATATACACGCTGACAGCATCAAATTCATCCTTTGAAACATAATTTTCAGGCACCTAGAATACATTTAAACTGATTGCCAGTCAAGAAACTGTCCTTCAAACAGTCTGAATGCATTTGACTTTTCAAAAGTATGGGCAACTGCTTTACCTGATATGTGATTTTTGGTCCAGCAGTGGCGTGAAACTCGGCCAAGAAGATGGCTTTGATTAAGCTAGTGGGACCTTCATCGGGGGTTTGTAGACTTGCCATCTTTTTAATTTAAACACCACTACAGGATTGATCTTTCTTTCAAATATGACAACCGACAGCATTCAGCCTAAGATTTTTGAAAAATTAAAATTATTGGCGAAATGCACAAATTTATACTAGTACCCTAGTTTTCTGAGTTAAGGCATGCCACGTTTCCGGCGTCTTGGAAACGGCTCACTGGATGATTAAAAATCCTTTCGAGGATAAAGTCGTTGGTCAGCATTTATCCTAGTCAGTGTAGATAAACGTTTCTTGTTTAAGCCGTTTCTTATCGCTCCAACGCCTCTCCCTGTCCTCCCTTTGCCACTTAACGCCCACCTTGCACAACTTTAAATCCACTTTAGAAATCACTTATCTAAGAAAATACTCTTCCCCTAGCAAAATGTCGCTTCGTCTCCTTTTGCGAGTTTAACGTTTTTTTCCAAATTAGGAATTTATAATTTCTAATGTACGTTACCCAAGCTTTCAAGCAACAGTACACCCTAATTCTCGATTGTCAGAGTGCAATTCATACAGAAGTGGTATAAAAACTAAAACCTCTATCTTAAACAGATATTTAAATTGCAATTCATTTTTTGGTTGATGCCAATTAATTATAACGAATACATCGATTACCGTTAGCTAATTTCATTAAGTGCAAAATATGTTTTTTCTAAGGTCACGGTTATGCATACCAAAAGCTTCCTCTTCATAAGACCACGTAATGAAGCTACCTTTGCAACAATTTATAAAACATATTCAAATTGGTTCAGGATCTAAAAAAAAATAGCATTAGCCGCATAGTTGTACCAATAAACGCTAATTATTTGATTTATATTTCATGAAGGGAAGTAGTGAAGGAGCAGAAGATGCACTGATGTGTACATTTAGAGAAAGAATAATGAGACTCAAATTGGTGGGAAGAAACTCAAAATGCAGAAGACGAGCCCCTCTTAACTGGGATGAAAAACGGGTTTTACCGACTCCCCAGCAATAATTTATTCGGGTGCTAGGTAATTTTTTTTTTGGTACTCTATTATTCCCTCATTACATGCAGCTGATAAAAACTTATGAAGATCACGCTGAAGGATAAGAGTATCATTCATTTTTAATAGGATTGTATAACGACCACAGTACCCAACAAACATGTTTTAAATTCATAAAGTCATGTCAATGAAAAAGGGGAAACTCCAATTGCTTCAACAGTGTAGCTAAGTGAAATCGTTGTCTGTGTCACGTCTGATAGGATGCTAACTAACACTGAGTTTCCGTTATTAAGAATTGTCACACTTCTAGTACTGAGCAACCACCTTCAAATTGGTAAGCAATGTGCTACAAAAGGATGGGCAATCCATCCATATTCTCCAAAATATTTCTAAAGACCACATTTATTTATTGAGACACTATTTTTTGAATAGTGTATATTATTTAACTAGTTGCATTATGAACTAAATTTAAAACGTAAGTTTTTGAATTTTCCAGTAAAATATGTGTCAACAGACAATAATTTTCTTCAACATGTGCATGAAGAATATGAGAAGCACAAAGTTCAGACTCATGAGTTAAACACTGTTTTTAAATTTATAAAAGACTTGACATCATCTCTTCGGTGGCATGACGTCGTTTTTATTAGCACCTTAAACAATGGTAAGCATTTTTTGAACATTTAGCTTGCTTGATTATATAAATGATCGCCTGTTGATTAGCCATATGCATAGGTAGCCCAATATGCAACGTCTAGGTTCATCAGTTCCAATTTTCCTAACACAGTGGGTGAAAATTTATATAGAGGAAGACCAAAATACTGCACACGGGCCTTGGTGATTCCTCTTGTCAGTTATGAACATCAGCCTCTCAAATCTGAAAGCTGTTTACTGGCACTTGAGGAATGAGGTTCAACGTCTGAAAATTGTATCGCCTTACACACTTCTTTTCGGTGAGCATAGGAAATTGTAACACAGCAACGGGATACAGCTTTACAACCCATCTGGAAGAGGATGCACCTGTGGCACCTGCCTACGGCAGTATCATGTAGGGTTTA
The DNA here is from genome assembly GCA_013389805.1 of Trigoniulus corallinus. Classification (NCBI taxonomy): domain Eukaryota; kingdom Metazoa; phylum Arthropoda; class Diplopoda; order Spirobolida; family Trigoniulidae; genus Trigoniulus; species Trigoniulus corallinus. The sequence continues at coordinate 4,891,356 of JAAFCE010004209.1, read as the reverse complement.
TGCTAAAATGAGCAACTGTGAGGCGAGTAGTTTGCTGCGCATTTTAAAATATTGTAACTACAGCAGATATGCTAGATCCAATAGTTTAGCTTATTTTGGATGAATCATCGCCTTGAATTTCACCGTAAAATTCAGCCAGGGGCGGATCGAGGGGGAAGTAATGCAATTGTTCCACACTCAGTGCCTCAATGGGGAGCATATGTCAACTGATGCAAGATTCAAATTTGCAAATGATAATGCACTTTTGCACATTTCGCATTTTTGCATTGCTATACTGCCAGTCCAACAGCTGAAATCCAGTCTGCAGTTGTTATAACCACTGAAGATGGGACATTGTCGCAGGGGCAGTTGAGAACCTATTGTAATTGCTTGCTGGATTTATACTAAGAATTCTGAGTATTTAAAAATATTTGGAGCTCACATTTTTGAAGTGCTTCCCCTCTTGGATCCGCCACTGTATTCAGCACAAGTTACACTAGACCACTTCCTCCCAAATCACTCTCAGCTGTAGAAACGCTCAAATACGATTCGCAAACTAGTTACGGTTTAACTTACTACTGTACAACATTAACTTAACTGAATTTAATATATTTAGATATACACTCACCATTACGAATGAAAACTAAATGTTCTGTGCTTAATTTTAACCTGGTAGGTAGAAAAATGCAGAAAAAAATGAAGAAACATCTCAAGACAGTCCGTTTCCATTACGCGCCATGTTCCTACGACGGCAACATAGAAGACGTTTTAGAAAGCGCCGTACAATTTCCAAATCACGTGGTAGTGTATTGCAATGACAGCAGTTTGCTGACTCATATTATCGACAAGGTGTGATTTTACTCCCCCATTTTAAAATTTAAAACATTTCATTTAATAGTTCTTTCATTCAATAGCAACCCTTCGTCGCTGTCATTGACTGACGACTGGTAATCGACGAATTTTGTGTATGACGGACGAGTGAGCGGGCTTAGAGAGAGGGCTGCGTTTGACTGTATTAGACTCCGTGGTCTGACCGACATACAGTACACATCGTCATCATCTCACCCTTATCCCTCCTGTGGCAGGGTCGGGCCTGCGGGTTCTAATACCCCACCAGGCCTCCATTCACCCCACACGTAACCATGTCCTATTGCAACACCGGCTTCCACGACCGGTGTAGTCTTCCCTTGCTCCTGATGCCACCAATCGCCTTCAGTTCCACAAAGTCCTCCTGCTCCCTTCCCATTACATGCCCATTCCACCTCAACCTATTTTGTCTAATCTCTTCCGTGATGCTTCCCACCCCTAACGGTTTCGAATTCTGTCAGCGCGCGACACCCCACTCATGTAGCGCAGCATTCGCATCTCAATCACTTGCATTCTCCTTTAACGGTTCTTCCTCACTGCCCAACACTGAACCATAGGGCATAGCTGGCCTAACCACAGTTCTGTAAACTTTGCCTCTCAATTTTATTGGGACTCGACGGTCGCACAGGATTCCGCTTACCTGTCTCCACTTTACTGCTTGCTTGCTTGTTGGTGTTTAAGTTCCCGTCAACTACAAGGTCATTAGAGACCCGTCCATTGCGTAGTTCTAATGCATAGACTGCACAGACACTACACTAATGCGACGATTATTGGGTATTAGCAGTACCCAGCTTTCCCGAGCGACCACCCATGTCAGTACTAACTGGGCTTGCGTTGCTTAACTTCAGTGATCAGACGAAAACTGGTGTGTCCAACGCAACTCGCCGCTCCCACGTCTCCACTTTAGCCATCCTGCATTAGTCCTATAGGTCACGTCCGAGTCTTTTTCCCCATTGCTCTGGAGCACTGATCCTAAATATCGAAATTCTTGCACCATTGGTATCACGTCACTTCCAGAACGAACTTCACCCTCTTATCCCTGGCCACTCCAATTGAAAGCTAAGCACTCTGTCTTCTACGTGTTCACCTTCAGGCCCTCCCCCCATTCCATTGCTGTTTTTATGCCTTGTAGGCCCTATTGTGCATCCTGTTTGAACACCTCAAGCCTTCCCACATCATCAGCAAATACCATGCGCTGAGGGGCTCGTTTCTCTATTCCTGCGGAGGAGTGACTGCATTGCGCTGGATCAAGACCTCCTAAACAGGAGGCCTTGGCTGGATACACCAGTTCTCTGATTACTGAAGGTAAGCAACGCAACCCCAGCTAGTACTAACATGGGTGGCCGCTTGGGAAAATCGCCGCATTAGCATAGTGTCTGTGCAGTTCCTGCATTAGAATTACGCAGTGGACGGGGCTCTAATGACCTGTGGTTGAAGGCCCCCTATATATATATTAGGCCTAATATATATCAACAAAAAAAATCGACCAAGGTTGAAAGATGGATACATTGATGTTCAAAAACTAAACTGACTCTACAAAATTGAGCTACTCAGATCACCCAGCATTGTCAATTTTTACCACCATCTTTTTCTTTCTTCCCGGATGATCCGAACTCCTCCTGTTCGCGGCTGAAAGTCATTCATCATCCCATCAGATGTCCCGTGATAAAGCATATAAATACTAATTATATCCTGATATATCTTCTTTCTAGATAAAACGCGAATCACTATTAAAATCGTCTTCAACCTGGTTGTTTTGGGGATCAGGACTCTTACAACACTTCGTCAACTTGGAAATGTGTGATTTAAAACGAGTGTACCTGGCGCAACACAGCAAAATGTCAAAATTAACCAACTCAACCCAAATTGACATATCCGCTATAATTAGAAACGATGCCTTACAAGAAGACGTTATAGGTTCGTGGAATAGCCAAGGAATTAAATGGTATAAAGATCATTTGCCGCATAACCGATTATTTGAAGGTTGCACACTCAAGATATTAGTTAGACAGGTGATGAATTGAGCTCTTAAACCTAGAGTCACAACATATCATCATACCCTTATCCGGCGTGTGGCAGGGTCGGTTCTGCGGGTCCAATGAACATGCTCTGACTGGGGGCAACCCAGCCGGGCGTCTGGAGCCCGCAGAAAATATTGGCTGAACTGTTGCAACACCGCATTACACAACAACAATAGACATTTTTGGCAGGTAAATTAATACTTTGTTGGTTATAATATTGCATGGTATCTGACCTTTTGCACAATAATTACAATGCAGTAGGAGTCAGGCTCATCCCCAGAGTCACAACATATAGCTAAAGGTTATTCGGAATTGTGATATGTATATAAAATAACTGCGCATTTAAAAATTTGGCTAAAATTAGACCAATGGTCTTCAAACTTTGTCGACTCACGGAACCCTTAGAACTATAAGATGTTTTGGGGGAACCCTATCCCACCTTTAAAAAATTTATATCTTGCCGCTGCTAACGAATTTTCATTTTAACTCGCGGAACCCCCAGAGGAACCCTGGGGTTCCGCGGAACACAGTTTGAAGACCGCTGCAATAGGCTAATTAGGCTGAAGCGTAGGGCCTTAACATTTAGCGGGCTTCAAAACTTAAGAAAAGGGGTTCAAAAGCGCTTGAAAAGGGCCTTAAAATTGAAATAGCCTAGGGCCTCTCAATATCTAAATCCGGCACTGATGACACCCCCCATGTTGTGATTCTAGGGTAAAATTTCAAAAAACAAATGTTTTTCATTTATATAATATATATAATATCAACTAGGAGGAGCCTTTCTATTTTAATGAAGGACCAGAGACGAATGAAACAAAAGGACTGGTGTTAGACATTATTAAAATAATCTCTTCTTACCTCCATTTCAGGTAAATTTCAGGTTTGAAGGTTCAGGATTTAAAAATCTAGGTTCAATACCTGCATTCAGTTGAAAAATAATGCCAAGATTTACACGTTGCAATCAAATTTATAACCTTCAAAATTTAATTTGTATGTTTATAGTTACGAAATAATTGAAGCAAAAGATAAACGTTCAGGAGAACAAAACGAGTTTGGCCAATGGAACGGCATGATGGGCAGCCTGCAAAGGAGGGTAGGTACAGTCTTCATCATCATACCCTTATCCCGCCTGTGGCAGGGTCGGGTTTGCGGGTCCACTGAACATGCTGTGACTGGGGGCATCCCAGCCAAGCGTCTGGAACCCGCAGGAATATTGGCTGAGTTGTTTGTGGGAGGATGCCGGCCTAGGGTAGGCACGGCCTTCAATACACTAAAATTTGTCTCTATGAAGTGTGATGTTATATCTTCTGAAAACTGGACCTTATCATCAAAAAAATTATACATTTGTTGTCTTCTACCGGACAGAGACCCGTGCTGGATTGGTGCGTTAGGTGTTCAGGTTCAATCCTGGCCGGACCCGTGCGGTGTTTACGATGCCACTTGCAAGAATATACTATACATGTAGTTGGGCAAAATATCCCGTTGTAAGAGCTCGCCCCCTGGAATGGGTAAAGGAGTCTCACTATATGTATAGGGCGAAAGGGGTAGATAGAATATAAGTTCGAAGGTGAGAGTAGATTGATGTGGTAAGGGCAAGTCATGAGAAGAAGGAAGGAGGATCTGGTTAGGTCCATGAGTGAGGTGCAGGTTACCGGGTGATAGAGCGGCATTATTGCGTTGGACACGCCAGTTCTCGTCTGGTCATTGAAGTTGAGCAACACAACCCCAGATAATACTGGGATAGGTGACCGCTTTGGCAACATTTGGGAACATCGTCGTTACAGCGTAGTGTCTGTGCAGACTCTACATTAGAACTACGCAGTGGACGAGGCTCTAATGTCCACTGTAGTTTAAAGGCCCTAAAACACCAACAAAACGGGTGGTAGGAACCGGCCTAAGCGAATAAGAAAGTAGGTTGTATGGCGGAAAATCGCACCGTGGAGAGATGGACAGTTACACCTGGTGGGGAATGAGTAGGAATGAAGGGCCATACGGCATAAGTGTAACAACAATATCCTGTGAGTACCATGAACAGATAATATATAATAAACATTGATGATATAAACCTCTTTAGCGCCATTCTAGCTTATGGGCCCATGGTTGCAGAGACAGGTGAGAGAGGCTTCAAGTGCAGCTTCTGTCGAATGGGAGGTACAGTTGTGGTCCCAAGTAGTGTATACCAGGGGTGGCCAACTTTTGTGTACATAAGATCGACTTTTAACCCTAAAAACGTGTCGCGATCGACTTTTTACCTTAAAAACGTGTCGCGATCGACTTTTTACCCTAAAAACGTGTCGTGATTGACTTTTGATCCTAAAACGTGTCGCGATCGCAGTCAAATTGGGGAGGGGAGGTTCGATACTGCATCCACCTCGGTCCAGTATCGAACCTAGAACCACTGACGCAGACCTAGAAACACTGAGCCACTACGTCACCGAGGCGGGTGTTAAGTCAACACATCGCGAGTGATCGACCAAAATTGGCTTCACGATCGATTGGTTGGCCACCCCTGGTGTATACGATGTCCCACAGTCCCTTACATACATCATCATCATCTCACCCTTCTCCCGCCTGAGGCAGGGTCGGGTCTGCGGGTTCTACCACAGTCCCTTACATACAGATGGGCAAAATTCCTGGGCGTAGGATCTCGCTGCCTGACGTTGAAGGAATGGTGGGAAATGACTAATGGTCCTTGAGATGCACGTACCCCTGATGAGTGCGACATACTGCTTATCCCAAACAATGAATTGATTTTACACACGCACACACTGCATTTGTACTGTATCAGGTGATGCCTCCTTCATCGTACAAAACTTTGCACATTTGACAATGAACATTTTTTATAATAAAGCATTTGAATACAAACGGGATTCTAACAATGCCTTAAACAATTAAAAATGTGTTTCATAATGTCCGAATATAGGAAGTTGATATGGTGGCCGCTGATCTGTCACTAACTCTAAATCGTAACGAGGCTGCGGATTTTTCATCTCCGTTTATGCGAGCATCTCTGGGCATTGCATTTCGACGACCTGCACCATCCATTAGTTACGAAAATTACGCCAGTCCATTCACAAGTACCATATGGATACTCATCCTGGTGTCTTGGTTACTAGCCGCCGTAATTTTAACCGTCATTTACTATTGCTATCATCGAAACTATCGCATGCAATCCAGCCTGAGACAGGACAACTCGACGTGTTCTTCAGGTTCATTCCTATTTGGAAATTCGTTGTTTCTTCTCCTCACTGTAATGACACAACAAGGTAAGAATATTTCAAATACAACATTGCACATTTTATCGTCATGACAATGATAAAAAACTTAAAAGTCGCGGTGAAGAGTTTAGCCGCCTTATCCATTAGGCACTTTAGCCACAGTGCATACGGTCTAACAAAATAAAAACATCATCATACCCTTATCCTGCCTGTGGCCGGGTCGGGTCTGCGGGTTCTAGCCCTCCACTCCCGTCTATCTCCCACCAGGTCCCCATCCACCCCAAACACTACCATATCCTTATGGACAACGTGGTCCCACGTCTGCTTCGGTCTTCCCCTGCCGCGGGTGTTCCCAATCACCTGCATTCCTGAAATGGACCTAACGAGCTCCTCCTCCCCTCTTCTCATTACGCGTCCTTACTACCTAATTATTCACTAAAATTAAAAACAGGACCGAAAGTAAGACTCACTGCCACAAAAGGAGCAACAACTAACATTACTTTCTAGTGAAGGCCCGTTGATCATGAAAAGACAATGACTCGCCAGAGAAAACCCGGTGGGTCTTCTGCCCTTTAAGCCATTACTGCAAAGCACATTTTGGATAGTTTAAGGCCGTCATTCTCAAACTTTTTGAAGACGGTGCAGAACTGATAAACTAGAAATGAATATATTAGAGGTAACCTGGGGGTGGGGGACATCACAGAAAAAAACTGAGGGAGAGTAGACTGAGGTTGTATAGGTACGTAATGTGAAGAGGGGAGCAGGAGCTCGTTAGGGCCACTACAGAAATGCAAGTGGTTGGAAGCACCCGTGTAGGGGAAGACCAAAGCAGACGTGGAAGCAGGCTGTAGTGAGTGGCAACGCTATACTGCTCAGACTGATAATGACAGACCTTACAATATCAGCAGCGCTTGGTGCATTGAGCTGTTATCAGAGCATATTAACCATGAATGGGGGTAACAGAAAATTAGAATTTAACATCGACCTCAAATAATGACCTTTAAAGCAGAACGATTTTAATGAAGTGCTCTGTTAATATTTAGGTCTTTCTCACAACATAAAAACGTCACCTGCTCACATCGTATTTACCACAAATGCGATTTTTGCAGTGCTAGTGCTAAACCTGTACTCATCAGTTTTAATTGCAAGCCTTTCTACTTATCAAGAAAAATTTCCATTTTCATCTTTGCAAGAATTAGTTAATAATGCAAATTACAAAATTGGTATCCGCTATGGAGGCAGTAATGTGGAATATTTGAAGGTCAGTCTTATTTATATTTTCTTTACGTAATTCAAGTGTAGTGCTGTAATTTCAGATTACTATCGGTATTAGGTGCAATTTCGCGAACCCTTTCCTGACCTTCAAAAATTGGATGATCCCATTACTTACATACAGATCGACCTCGAATTTGCCATCAAACGATTTCTTGTTTGGATATTTCTCAACATTCTAATGCATAAAAATTCTAGTGCTGGTGTTATACCCCAAAGTGTCCTGCGGGACACTGAGGTAATGTAACATATACTGTACCTCAAAGTGTCCGGGCCTTTTGCCATGTACTTAATTGCAGGTTAGGGATTTATGGCGCACAAATAACACCCCAAACAAACTTGTTGGGCCGACAGTCTGTACAACCAATTTGGAAGTAGACTACACTGTCCATCAAGACCGGAGGAGCGGCGAGTTGCGTTGGACACACCAGTTCTCGTCTGATCACTGAAGTTAAGCAACGCAAGCCCAGTTAGTACTGACATGGGTGGTCGCTCGGGAAAGCTGGGTACTGCTAATACCCAATAATCGTCGCATTGGTGTAGTGTCTGTGCAGCATATGCATTAGAACTACGCAGTGGACGGGTCTCTCAAAACGGTAAAAAATTAGCATTGCATTAGCAATCATCCTGACGCCATCACCACGCTTCAGTACAGCCTATGGCATGTCCACTGTACGCAACTCCTAACCCTTTTACTGCCTATGGAAGGATCGGGTACCCATCTTGTTCTTCTGAATGGACACAAGGGTGATATATTGGACAACGTTTTTCCATAACCGGTTGCCAATCAAAGCTGCAACCTCTATGGTTATTGGTTTGGGGAATTCCACCGACGACAGGGGGCCGAACCCTTACACCTGGGAACTTTGCTTCATCTGCCCGTTACTTAGCGGGGAGGGTTCTTTTACGTGTAAATGTCACCGTACACCACACGAGACCTCGGTTTAACTTCTCATCCGAAGGTAGGAGCACTCGGGGAATCTCTCTCACCCAAAAGAACCCTACCCACACGTGATGTTATACCCAAGATGCTACCTAATATGTTATGATAATACCAAAGATGACATGCTTCTATAATGTCCGAGGTCCCGTAGGTAGGCCCTATTGCTTGAGTATGTCTCCACCTTGGCAAAAGTGTATCCACGCAGAAGCTATATGGTCGGGCTACGTGGGAAACGCTTGCAAACGGGAAATGACATCGAAATTCGCTGGATTTGATGGAGGCCGCCGGAATCGTCCAGCATTCATACAGTGAGCGGCGAGTTGCGTTGGACACACCAGTTCTCGTCTGATCACTGAAGTTAAGCAACGCAAGCCCAGTTAGTACTGACATGGGTGGTCGCTCGGGAAAGCTGGGTACTGCTAATACCCAATAATCGTCGCATTAGTGTAGTGTCTGTGCAGTAGATGCATTAGAACTATACAGTGGACGGGTCTCTAATGACCCCGTAGTTGACGGGACCTTAAACTCCAACAAACAAACAAACAAGCATTCATACATATGTGACGTCATGCTACGAAGAATGAACTTCTATTGTTGGCCAGTTGGCCCAACCACGCTACAGACAATACAACGTGTTGGGCGATTGGGTGTGAGTCAGAGGTGGTATGGCCACACAACAAGCCTACAGACTACACAATCTGTTGGGTTGGTTGAGCTGTTGACCCAACTTTGCACCTTGTTTCTCTGTACCTTAATCCCACCATAATTATGTCAAATAAAAAACATGGTTGGACACTTTGAGGTGTGACACCGGCACCAGACTATCAGAGGCCATGTTTGCTGCAAAGTAAAACTACAGAATAGTCATCGGTCCCGCGCCCTGTGAATGTATTATTTCTTTGCAGTCCAGTTGGTTGGAAACCGAGGTCTCTCCGGTGGGTCGCCAGCGTCCCAGGATCGGCGACCCATCATTTTTTGAAATGCTGTATTATTTTTATAGCAACAACACAATCATATTATAGTAAGACGCAGTAAAATACTTGGGAGAGGCTGTATTGCGTTGGACACACCAGTTCTCGTCTGATAACTAAAGTTAAGGAACGCAACCCCCGCTAGTACTGTCATGGTGACCGCTTAGGAACACTGGGTACTGCTAATACCCAAAAATCGTCCTAACAACGTAGTGTCTGAGCAGACTGCATTAGAACTATGCAGTAGACGGGGTTTTAATGACCACTGTAGTTGAAAGACCCTAAAACTAACGCAACAAAACCGAAATACGCAATTCCAGTGAATAGAGTTTATAGTGTGCACTGCGTACAGTATGTCACTTTCTCGATGCATTCAGATCTAACAGGAAGTGCGTCATATAAACAATTCAGAAATTTGTAGAATCACCTCAGCTACTATATATACACTATTCAATACAATTTCTTCACATCATATCCCGATGTATACAAATAAACCTTTATTTTTTCGCCTATTCCATTTCTCTAAATGGGCCTCTTACCGTTATTGCACACGTCTCCATTTAAAATTCAGACAGCCTGTGGCAGAATATTGAGATCACTCTGTGGAGTTCACAAAAAAATTTGTAACATTATTAGCGGCATACCTTATTAAACCTTTCCAAAATCTTCATTAAATTTGTTGACATTTGTTGTTCAACTTTCAATCTGGCTTCTTCAATTGTTAATCGTTTCGTTTCAACCATTAACAGTTGCCGTTGGCATTCCAGCAATTGTTGTAGAGCAATTCCAAAATTGAATCCAGGAGCATTAATCGCCACCTTACCTACCGTCTCTTGCTCTAGGTCCTCTACCGTTTCTGAAGGTGACCCTAACAGAATAAAATCCATCAAGAAACTCCTCTTGATTATCAATTACCTCAACATGTTTTTACATCCCTCTTGCTCGTAAGGATATGGTAGTGTGTGTGGTGGAAGGGGACCTGGTGGAAGGGGACCTGGTGGGAGATGGGCGAGAGTGGAGGGCTAGAACCTGCAGACCCGACCCTGCGACAGGCGGGATAAGGGTATGATGATGATATGATGTTTTGACATCCCTCAAAAACGGAAGTCGGATACCACGGGGGCGGCGCCCGCCGAAAATTTTCCAGGGGTAGGAAGCCTGGCTTGAAGACAATATTCCAAGAATCGAATCAATGCATGCAAACAATTTTAAAGCTCATCTTTTGGCGCGTTTTTTTTTCATGTTCCGATCCCAGAGGGACGAGGGAGGTGCAACTGCGTCATTCCGCCGCTCTGCGGGCGCCCATGACTCCCATAATATAACCAACCCGTGGTTTGTTTATGGGCTTTACGATGTGCATTCTTGCTCGTCATTAGTCGTCGAATATCCAAACTCCGTCAGATTGGCCGAAATCTAAGTTACAACCTAAGTCAGGAGGCTTAACAAAATCGAAAATGATCCGTGTTTTATGACGGCGAATGGCTGATTAGAACCGATATACTATATTAATATCAAGTACACCCAATTCTGTGTTTACATGCTGAAAAGTGTCACCATGGGGCCATATTAAATCAAAACAAATCGTGCAAAAAGAAAATGGATCGTTTTACTAAACCGTCTAAAATAAAAATCATGTAACAACAGAATTTAGTATACAATAATCAGGCTGACAATAGTTGCCTGGTGGTCGACATTGCAATCAATGGTAGCCCCATGTGGTTAACGACGTCTTAATTCTGAATATATGACAATAAGTAATTACCGTTTTCGTCAACACTAACGTAATCTTCGAACACAAACTCTGTAAGACCATCTTGTTCTTCCTCTTTAATTAGTACTTCACACTGTTCCATCGGGTCAACTCTTTCTGTAGGTTCGCTTCCACTGAACCCTTTACACAATACACTTTCGATAAATGGGCCTAAAACGATTACGAAAATAATAATTACTATTCATTTTCTGCTAGGAAGGGTTACAAACGCTGCTAGAATCAATAAAGTTAACAACGGGCTGCAAGAAATTTTTCAATAAATTTTTCTTATTTTTGTATATACCTTTTTGTATAAAAAAAATTTGGTTACCCAATGAAAAAAAATCTCCCTTCTTTCAGTTTATCAGTGCGCCAGAGGCCTTCGAATAAGTCAGAAGCCGGTGAGAAAAATTTCCACATAATTTAACTGTAACTCCGTCCCTGCACACTTACAGCCTGTTCTCATTTTTGCTGAGACTTACCCAGAGGCGGGTTTCCTCACAGGCACATGATGTGCGCGCCTGGAGCCTCATAAATCAAGGGGGCCTCAAAATTCAACTTTCAAAGTGAAAAAAAAATATTTTATCTAATTATTATTTTTTCATAATAAAAATAATTACTTAGCAGTACTGTATTCCCTAAATTACAGTAAATTGACAAGTGAATAATGCCAACCAGGGTAAAAAAAAACACGCTTGTAGAATGCACATTGTAGGGTGTAGGAGTAGTGAAAATATTTAGAGGGGTGGGTCTCAAAATTAAATTGCGCCTGGGGCCTCTCAAGTGCTAAATCCGTCGCTGGAGTTACCTCTCTACACGTCTTATACCTAGGGTCTGCAACTCTGTGATGTAACAAAACGGCTTCTCCTCCCTGTAATAGTCGCAGATCATGCCCATACCACCTGCCTACTTCTTCTCCCATCTCTTCTGTAAAGCCTGGCATTAACATGCTGCTCCTCACACAAATAATGCAACATGTGCATGTCTGAGCACTGCCTGCAATTTATTCTCAAATTTCTCAAGGTTCTTTTGCACTGCTGCCCACCCCAATGATCCAAATCGCATAATAAGGTACACCAGAACTTGTAAACTCTCCATGAATGCCTACTGGGACTTCATGCAATGTAGAAATGGGGTGATTCTGGAAGAAAATCGGCCCTTTTCAGAGAAGGAAAACCCCCAAGAACCTAAAGCATAGCAACTACTCTGCCATCCATTTCCCACCTGCTATGGCACCTCCTATCAGAAAGCTCTTCACGTTATCCGCAGGGGACACTCTACTAAAAAAATAAAGCCCACGGCCACTAAAATACGACAAATATGGGATAATTTCTATAAAACGAATATGGGGAAGCCCCAGAAATAATTGTTTTTATTCTGATTATATTTTTATCTTGTATTAATTTTTTTTGTCCAAGACCCGTTGATATTCTGAAGACGACGACGACGGCGCACTGGACAAAGTCCGGTGTACCTTTTATGTGCCCCTTTTATTGGGGGTAAATTTAACTTGCTTAGGCTAGTCCTACAAAAAACGTTTCAGATACTGTATGTACGAGTTCGGCTGTAAAATGTAATAACATCGTTATTAGCCTCCTTACGTATGCACCATTATTGAAAATGTAGTAGATTTCTTTGGTGAATTGCCCTAAAGCTGAACTTGGATTAGATTCATTTCAAGACCAAATGAAATGTATGGAGTATTCATCATACTGTTTACCTTCTTCTGCGAGGATTTGATTTCCATGGTGCAACGAGGAATAACCTTTTCCACGACACCAACGACATAGTGCCACAAAAGCTTTCACTTGATCTCTAGTAATATTAGCGTAATTTTTATGCAACTCTCGCATCGTTCTAGTTTCGCCTCCATGACCACACGCAGTATGTGCTCTTTTGATGATTTCGAACAATTCATCGGTACATACGAACACTTTAACAGGATCACGACAGCCTTTTTTGATTAGTCTCTTTTCACCATTGATCTCACAAACTTCAAATCTTTTAAGTAGACGATAATCTCCACTTTCTTTTTTTCGTTGATTGTTGTAAATTTCTTCTATTCGCTGAATAAGTTTCTGATATCTTGGTTTCTGAAAAGCCGCATAGGTTGCGTATTCAGCGTGGATCAATTTTTCAAATTCTGCTTTTAAGCTCATTCCTTTCTACTATTGGAATAAATAGTTTTTTTTTTCTAAAATCACAATTGTTGAAATCTTGTCAACTGTAAAATTATACCTTTACCATTCAAAATAATTTCTTGCCAAGTTGTGGTAAAATGACAATTTCAACAAATACTAATTACCATTATAACAAAAAACGGCTTTTTCTGTAAATCCGCTCAGTTTATTGAATTGAGCAGCTACAGTGTGACATCGCTGCATAGGGAATAAGTGAATTGGAAATCTTCAAACATGAAAAGGAACCTGGAAATATTTCATACAGAAAACTAATATTCTGTAATGGGATACACTGTTCCTTTGAATCAATATTTTACTGTTTTTTTATGTCACTTAGGACATTGGTTTTTTTCCAAAATGTTTCATGAATATTGTTGGCATGAACAGGTTAAATCGATTTTTGGGGGGATTGTCGCAAAGCTGCGACTAGACATTCAAGGGAATATTTCGTTCTTCTTTTTTCAAAAAAAGAATGGATGCTTTAATTTATATATTCAGAATTTTTTCCTCTTTGGTTTTTAAAGTTATACATCATTATCATACCCGTATTCTGCCCGTGGCAGGGTCGGACCTGCGGGTTCTAGCACTTCCACCCCCGCGTCTCTCCCACCACGTCCTTGTCCATCCCACAAACTACCATATCCTTACGGACAACCTGTTCCCGCGTCTGCTTTGGTCTCCCCTGCCCCAGTGCCGTCTTAACACCAGTATGGTCCCCTAGGCAAAGCAATGTGTTTGGGCCCATTCGCAGGAATAACATGTAAATCGTCACTTGACATGCACATTGATTGCTTGATTGGTTGGTGTTTTAGGGCCCTACAACTGCAAAGGTCATTAGAGCCCCGTCGACTGCATAGTTCTAAGGCAGAGTCTGCACAGACACTACGCAGTTGCGGCGATGTTTGGGTATTAGCAGTACCAAGTGTTTCCAAGCTGCCACCTATCCTAGTACTAGCTGGGAACACACCAGTTCTCGTCTGATCACTGAAGTTAAGCAACGCAAGCCCAGTTAGTACTGACATGGGTGGTCGCTCGGGAAAGCTGGGTACTGCTAATACCCAATAATCGTCGCATTAGTGTAGTGTCTGTGCAGTATATGCATTAGAACTATACAGTGGACGGGTCTCTAATGACCTTGTAGTTGACGGGACCTTAAACTCCAACAAACAAAACTAACATCGGTGGCCGCTTGGGAAAACTGGGTACTGCTAATAGCCAAAAATCGTCGCAATTGTGTAGTGTCTGTGCTGACTCTGAATTTGAGCCACGCAGCGGACGTGCCCTTATGACCGTTGCAGTTGAAGGCCCTAAAACACCAACGAAGCAAAGATGGCTGATTGCGACTTGGCAGAATGAAGTACTTCCTGTAAAATTTAAAAGAAATCTCTTCTCAAGATTAGTAACTCAAGAATTGTTCCCCACAGTCATTGTGTGTTGATTTTATTTCTAGAAAAAATATCAATAAAATAATTATGCATTTTCATTTTAGACTTCCAGTTCCCCTGTTCTGCAGAAGGCTTGGCAAATCGTAAAATCAAATCCAAGTAATTTCTGCAATTCATCGCGGGAAGGCATTGACAGAGCTTTTAGTGAAAACTTTGCTTATATTGACAATTACGAAGCCTTACGTTATATCGTTCGCAAAAATTACAGTCTTCATGTACTTGCCATTGAAAGAACATTTAAAGGATATCATTTTGCATTTCCTAAGGGATCGCCATATTTGCAAACATTTCATACCATGTGAGTGAATCAAGAGAACGGATTTACCGAAAATGGCTGTAAGCGCATGCTGAGTGCCGCAAAAGAGCCCCCAGACACATTTTGAAAATTAACCAAAAAAATCCCCATTTTAAAATTTAACAGTTATTACGCAATATGCCGCTGAAAAAATCCTTCACTAGCCTGCCACTGAATTACTTGGCACCCCTCTCTGCATGAGATCAATATCTCATGCAGAGAGGGTGCCAACTCATTTTTTTCTACCGATCCCGCCTTGGAGGCGCAGTGAGTAGCGTGCTCGGTAACTGGGTCAGTGGTTCTACTGTAGGTAAGATACTGAACTGAGGTGCGGCTTCCTTCGGATGAAAAATAAAACCGAGGTCCCGTATAGTGCACGATGGCATTTGCACCACAAGAACTCTCTCTACTCTGTAACGGGTAGATGAGTCAAAATTCACAGGTCTAGAAGCTCGCCCCTGACGTCGGTGGAGTGCCCGACGACAAACAAACATAGGGGTTGCCGTTTTGGTCGGCAGCCGGCTGCATAAAATTACTTTTCAATAGATCCCCAAGTGTCCATTCAGATGGACAACGATGGATGCTTGACCCTGCCACAGGCGGAAAAAAAGGTTAATAGTTGCTATGGTGCGGCCCTTCGTTGTTAGCTCATCGGTGCCAGGATGTTTGCAATGTTTCGCGGCGCCCCTGTCAGAAGGCCGCGGCTTCCCTGGCAGTGGCGTACCTGGGGGCATCTGTCCCCGGGCCTTCTTATGGCTCACAGCTTGTCACAAGGGAGCCAGGAGGGGGCGTTAAAACCGACTTTGTCCCCGGGCGCTGAAAAACCTAGCTACGCCTCTGTTCCCAGGGCGCCGCGGCACACACCTTGGGAACACCCGTCCTGGTCGATAGTTTCTTTTCTGGTAAGAAGTAGACCTAAATACGATCAGATCTGAAATTAAAAATTGTGGTCCACGGACCACAGTTCTGAAGGGAGCGGCTGTATAGCGTTGGGCACAAAAGTACTCGTCTGATCAGGTCCTTTAGATACTGCTCATCTACATCTCACCCTCCTCCCGCCTGCGGCGGGGTCGGGTCTGCGGGTTCTCATCCTCCACCAAGTCCCTCTCCACCCCGCACGTTTCAATGTCCCTCAGCACCACCTGCTTCCACGTCCGCTTTGGTCTTCTCCTACCACTGGTGCCGCCAACCACATGCAGACCCATAATGGACCTAATTAGGTACTGCTAATAACCAAAAATCGTCGTAACAGAGTGGTGTCTATGCAGACTCTGCAATAGAACTACACAGTGGACGGAATTCTAGTAACCGTTGTAGTTGAAGAGCCCTAAAATACCAACGAAACGAAAAAAGGGGGTTCTGGAGCAGGGTGCGCTTAGAGGTCATTCATAGTAAATCCACCTCTGAATTAATTATAATTACCCCAGCACAGTGGCGTCACTAGGGGGTGCGGAGGGTGCGGGCCGCACCGGGTGGCACCACTCGCACCATGAGAAATAGGGTGACACCAAAGCAGAAGAAGCGACTTTTTTCGGGAGGGGAGGGGTGACACCATGGTGTATCCGCACCGGGTGACGCCAACCCTAGCGACGCCACTGCCCCAGCATCTTTAGCATAATGGTTTTAGACCAATTACAGCTTTGTAGTAAATGATCTAATTTAAATATTTTAATATTTCATTATTTATATAACAGGTTTCGTCGTTTAATGAACTCTGGAGTCTTGGGAAGAGTATATCACCATTATTTTAGCTCGACTTACGAATATAGGACTATTGACATTACAAGTCATACTGTCGGCCTACTGAACGTAAAAACAATTTTCGTCTTTATTATCGTTTCTTATTCTCTAGCTATAGCATGCGTTTTTATCGAAAACTTGTTTTACAACATTATGAACAAGTCAGAGAGGCCATTAAGGCGTCGAATTATCAAGAAAGTGAATATTCATAAATATTGCCACAGACTATGTTGGTAATTGACCATGACTGTTGCCCGAGTTTACTTTCACACCTCAATTTCTGTAAATGTCATTCTGAATTCCGATCACGATAATTTATCACAAATTTAAATGCACAATAATAATCGATTGTAGAACAGTTCGGTTTCATATTTTTTTTATTATTTATAGCCTATCTATTACCCCGCCTCAGTGGTACAGCGCGCTGGGTAGCGCACTCGGTAACTGCGGCAGTAGTTCTAACTTCGTTACTGGCCCAATGTAGGTAGGCTTCATTCGGGCGAGAGAGAGGCCCCGAGTGCACCTTCTTTCGGATGAGAAGTAAAACCGAGGTCACATGTGGTGTACGATGGCATTTGCACGTAAAAGAACCCTCTCTACTATGTAACGGATAGGTGAGGCAAAATTTCCATCTGTAGGAGCTCTCCCCCATGGAATTTCCCAAAAACCGAACAGTAATTAGACCGACGACAAATAAGCATAGGGGTTGCAACTTTGGTCGACAACCGGTTGTGGAAAAACTGTCTAATATATCGCCCTTGTGTCCATTCAGAGGATTAAGATGGGTACCCGACCCTGCCATAGGTGGGAAAAGGCTAAGAGTTGCTAAAGTCTAGACTATTGCTGAAGGTAATTTACCGACGCCAGAAGGCGAGCTCTCCATCATCTTTCCTAATCGCTTTCCGATACAGCAAGCTCAGGTACCCCTTTATTCATTTATTACCGGAAATATACGGGCGTACTTCTGGACAGTATTTGCACTTACCCGGCTGCCGATGTCCTGCCACAATTCCTCCTTATTTGACATTGGCCTGTCCTCTTTCTGGGAGCAATGAATTTCGCTTATATACAGTACCCCCTATTGCAGGGTCAGGTACCAATCTTGTCCTTCGAAATGGACACATGGGTGATATATCGAAGTTTTTTCCGCAGCCGGTTGCGGTCCGAAGCTGCAACCTCTACGCTTATTTATCGTTGGTCTACCGATCGATTGGGAATTCCCCCGACGTCAGGGGGCCGAGCTCCTACACCTGGAAATTTTGCCTCATCTACACGTTGCATAGTAGAGGTTTCTTTTACGTCCACATACCATCGTGCGTCACTTCTCATCCGAAGGAAGGCGCACTCGGGGCCTCTTTCTCGCCCGAAAGGGAGCGGCAAGTTGCGTTGGACACACCAGTTCTAGTCTGATCACTGAAGTTAAGCAACGCAAGCCCAGTTAGTACTGACATGGGTGGTCGCTCAGGAAAGCTGGGTACTGCTAATACCCAATAATCGTCGCATCCTCCTGGTTTGATTGAATGAATTGTTAGTGTTTAAGGGCCCTTCAACTACAGAGGTCATTAAAGCCCCGTCCACTGCATAGTTCTAATGCAGAGTCTGCACAAACACTACACTATTACGATGATTTCTGTATATTAGCGGCACCCAGCGTTCCCAAGCGGCCACCCACCGTTAGTACTAACTAGGGTTGCGTTGCTTAACTTTAGTGATCAAACGAGAACTGGTGCGTCCAACGCAATACAGCCGCTCCCGCACACCGTTATAAATTGGAGTCCAAAACGCATTGGAGAACACGTCACATAGTACCTTACTACTAAGGGAAAGAATTCAGTTTATTTGCACATTAATATTTCAAGTTAAGCGGAGCTCCCACATTCCTAATCAAAAGGTTAGAACACTGTCAATAATAAAGTCAACTTTAAAATAACAAATTGTATAAACTGTACGTGTACACGCACACTAAAAAAAGCAGATATAAAATTATTGGGACAGGGACTCCTTACGATAAGGGCCATCCATAAGTTCTCATTTTGCAGAGCGTTAAGTAGTACGATGAGGATGAGCCATTTGTTTGATACTTCTACCAGCTTTGTGCGTATAAAATCCTCACAAAACAAGTAACAAATTTTGTAAGTGAAAAAAAAAATTTCATAATATACAAACTCACGATATAACAATATAAACATAATTAAAAATATAAAAGTGGTTAATGTAAAAGAAGTAAAACACCTTATAGTGATTTGTTTGTATGATACATACGAAAATTCACTAATTCGCAGGATTCACAGAATCTCCCTATTAACCAAAGTGTCGTCCTCAGCATCGTGTCAAACAAGCATTACGAACTCAAGATAACTTCCCAAAAGCATTCTCGTCATTTCATCAATTCTCAAAATGCCATTTAGTGATCCAGTAATTACCCAAAACTTACCAATTTGGGCATAGATATAATATGTTCAATTTACTCTTAAGAGGGGTGCTTTGTTCCAAGTACTGTTAAATTTGGAACATTTGGCCATGGTACTGCAGACATTGCAGGAGACACCGAGCCATTATCACTTTCAGAAGCCACACTTTCGGGCGGAGACGAATTAAACTGGGTCTACAAATATTTGATATTCAAATGTCAGTCAGCCTTAAAGCACAATATCGGCCACAATAATGAAAGCATCCAACCTGAACGGATTCAGCTTGAATTTCAGCATCAGATCTAACGTCAGTTAAAACGTTAGTCTTGGATACGTTTTCCATAGCGTCATCGTCTGCTTTCATCTTAGGTTCGTCAGACTGACATGGCATTAAACCTGGAGAACAAAAACTACATATCAATAGTGTGCCATTGTTATTGAAATCAAAATTAGAGCAATTTTTTTGTACCCGAGCTTTCTTTCTTCTCCAAAAACCTCAACTTGTTATCAAGGCATTCTAGAACCTTAACGAGTGTCGAGAAAAAAAAGAGAACACAATGCAGACATAAGGTTATAACAGATTTTTTTGTTTTGTTGGTGTTTTAGGGCCCTTCTACTACAAGGTCATTAGAGCCCCGTACACTGCGTAGTTCTAGTGCAGAGACTGCACAGACACTACACTAATGCGACGATTATTGGGTATTAGCAATACCCAGTTTTCCCAAGCGGCCACCCATGTTAGTACTAGCTGGGATTGCGTTGCTTAACTTCAGTGATCAGATGAGAACTGGTGTGTCCAACGCAATAAGCCATTCCCGGTTACAACAGAAAAGGATTCAAAACAGTGGACAGTATTCCTCACCTTCACCATTTCGGGGCGATCTTTTTTCCTGGAAGCAGCGCACGCCGAACCTTTGTTAATGAATTCCAAGAAAACTTCACTCCATTCTTGACCAGCTGACTGATCACGCAGCAGATCGTATTTTCTTTCATCCCATTCCATGACGTAGTCTCGCTAAGTTAGGTATGAATCAAACTTACAAAAATATAAAGCCAACGTCACCAGCTGTTTTACAGGTAAAATTCCAATTACCAAATATTTATGCTTTGGACGGTCTCCATCGTAAGCTCGAAAGCCTGTAGCCAATTCGAATAACACCTATAAACAACGTATCAGCTTTATAATCAAACATATAACCTCTTATGGTCGAACAACATTTGTAAAAACCTACAATTCCGAAGCTGTAAGTGTCTACTTTTGGTGACAACTGCTTATCTTTGATATAGTCTGCAGGAAGATAAGGCTGCGTTCCGTGTACAGCACTCACTAACGTATATGTACATTGAGACATTGGACCTTCACGTGCCAAACCAAAATCTCCAATTTTTGGCTCTAGATGATCATCCAATAAAATATTGGCACTGCAAGAATTGTCATTTATTAGTTTGTTACGCCAATGGGTGGTGGAGTCGGCCAAGCAGCCATAACAGGCCGGACCCTGTGAAGGCTGCCCGGGTTTGAGAGAGAAAATTGGGGAAATTAGCAGTACCCAGTGTTGCCAACCAACCACCCATGTTGGCACTAACTAATTTAAATTATTAAACGGACACTAATGGCTCTTCAATACCAATATGAAAATTATTACGAAACCTCTTGATGTCGCCATGAATAATCTGTTTATCACAGGTATGCAAAAACTGAATCCCACATGCAGCTCCTCGAGCTATTTGTAGACGCTTTTTCCATGTAAGAGGAGGAGTTCCATTCTGAGAATAAAAACACAACATTAAAAAATAACTCACCTCACTAGTAAGTAAACTTATGAAAGTTTCAAACAATGTGGAATAGTCATTTAGAATCCGACAGCCACGACCTTACAATAACACTATTGTATTCACAGTGTTCCTCACGATATTCAACAAAACGTCTACTAAAGTCATGGAAATGACTGGACTGTGAAAATGGTTTTGTCTAACATAAAATTACTAGCTTCAAAGAAAGGTCTGAAGCATATATCTGTCTACATGTTATGTGAGAAAACCGACTGAGAAGAATAAATATGAATCTTATCGTTACTCGAGCAACACTACCCCTGACCTTTCGCAGAAGACGATCTTCCAATGAACCATTCACCATAAACTGATAAATTAAACACAGTCCATTGTCCTGTTCTGAGTATCCATACAATGGCAAGATGTTGTCATGGCGATACCTTAACAATTTAAAAAAAATAAGTGTTTTACTGCAAGTTACATTTTACTTACAATAATGTTACTTTATAAATGACATGGTAAGGGGAGGTTTCGTTTCAAATGACACCAGTTACTCACTTATTAAGTGTTCTAAGCTCTACATATGATTGTTGCAATTTCGCTTCTTCAAGTGAAGTTGAACCGGGGTTAGATTGCTATTTACAGATTTACATTTTCAAATTAATATCTAAATATGCTACACAATAACATTGATAGATCCTTAATTTTACTTTAATTATTCTTTTGATGGCTACTTTTGTATTCTTCCAAATGCCTTCATAAACAATCCCAAATCCTCCTCTTCCAATTATCTTTTCAGCGGAAAAGTTATCTGTGGCGTTGATGATATCTTCATAATGAATGAGCGGCAGCATGGAATCTCCAATAAAGCTCGAATTAACTGTGTAAAAATCATAATTTACTGTGAAATGATATACTTTAACGAATGACCTTAATATGTTCCACTATTATCTCATGCTACCTATCAAATCATCATCATCATACCCTTGTCCCGCCTTTAATAGCGTCGGGTCTGCGGGTTCTAACCCTCCACTCCCGCCTATCTCCCACAACCTGCTCCCAGTCTGCTGTGATCACCCCCTGCCCCGGGTGCTTCCAACCATTTGCATTCCTGAAATGGACCTAACAAGCTCCTCCTCCCCTCTTCTCATTACGTGTACATATAAAATCAAGAAGAAAAATAAATACACAACGGAAACTTGAGCATAGGAATAGATAGTCAAATCTAGAAATATATCAAAATTTCAATTACCATTGTCTCTACTTTTTGAAGAAGAAATATCACTAGGTCGTCGTATTTGATTATGAGGATGCTGCCAAATATGGTGTGCCCTATCCTGTGGAGGAAATTGGTAAGATGACGGTATTTTTGTGTTGTCTTCAAGCGACTCTATTGCTGGTTGAAAAGAACTTGGCTGATGCAATTTAATATCAGGAATAGGAGGCCGTGGCAAGGCCGCATTGGCTCCCGAGCCCACACTACTGAATAATAAAATGTAATACGTCAACATATAAAGTAGGAAGGAAGAAAAGTTATTACAAACGATTTGGGGCTAATTGAATGCGTTTTAACAGATTACAATGCAATTTAATTTAATCTGGGGAAAAGACTGATACTTCAGATTTGAACAGGGCCCAGGAATTGATGACCACTATCATAACCATTGACAAATATTTTGACATAGCAGCAAGACGAATGTTTATCTATTAATTTTAAATAACATACGATGGTTGTGACCAAGATGACTGATATGATTGCTTAGAGTTTGCAAATGGTACTTTGGAAGGCAGCGAAGAACCAGAGTCCGGCTGATTAAAATTACACGAGTCAACGTTTAACTTGTCAGAAAACTGGTATTCGAGGTTCCAAGACCCATTCTGTAAGATGAATAATAAATTAAATGGACGGATATAACAGTAATTTACAGTTTACAAAATTGACACTATTATCGACAAATAATAAATTCTCACAATTCAAACTTCTTTCTTATAGTGGCAAAACAAATTAGAAACAATAGTTAGATAATGTGCACCTTCTACTGAAGCAACGCAGCAAGTTGCTTCGTTAGAATACGGTTCACACAGCCTCTTAAAATATAATCCTTACCTTGGAGACACAGGTGGAATTTCCGAATGCTGAACCATAGGCAGTTTCCTGCATTGGCATCCTCGGTTTCTAAATTGATAGTCAAAAGTTTGTATGCATTGAGTACGAATGTCTTTCATTTAACGTAGCAACAAACGTATACTATCTTTAAAAAACAAAATATGCATTTCCTATCTTCACTTTTTTACCTCCTAACTCAATTATGACTGCTTCAAAACACTTGTAATATTTCTAAGCTAATTCACTAAAATCTTTCTTCCACGTGGCTTAGATAAAACCTGGCTACATCAATGGATAATATTGAGTGATGTTTCTTGTGTGGAGAAGCAAGGATACAAAGACTATTATTCCATATAAAATAAGAAATGATAATTAACGATAATGCACCTTGACCGAACATGTGGGAAGTGGCGGTTTTGGCAATCCATCAGCTAATAAAGGAAAGATAAACAATTATTATTCTCAATAAAATCACCACAATTTGATGACTTTCTTAATTAAATAAAGGAATTGCTCACAAGCTGTCCATGACGAATCCTCCGTGGTTTTCAAGACTTTTGATTCCAATGGGTTACTACCTTCAGTGGGCAGCAAGTGATGATACTGACTACTGACTTTAAAGTAAAAATAATGGTTTACTATGAGTGTATGAAATAAATGTAATTAAAAAGGCAAAAGCAATTCAATTTACTGACCATAATTTTTAAGAAGTGTCATGGCGCGATACTGTCGAATTTTAGATAATGCACAAAATAGATCATTAATTTTATGGTTTTGCTGACTCCACTCGATTATCATGGTGTAGGATGGGCTTGTGCCCTGTCGATTGCAACGTTCAAATCGAGATAAATCCGTTGTAGTGAAACCAAATGGTGTAACTATAATACATAACAGACAGTAAAAAAACGTGAAGGATGTTAAAGGTTAATCATAGCAGCATTAAACAATCTCACAAAGTCAATGCTTAAAATTGTTAACTCTCAGAGCGTAATAGTTAAGGATATCGATTAACTTATTACGTTTATTTCTGAGTTGTCCTTCATAAAGATTGATATTTATTCATACTGTGCGCTATGACCCTATCAAGTAAATTCATGAAATCAGTCTAGCGTGGACCGTCCAAGATGACAATGAGCATATAGGTGAAATCTGACTCCATTCGATTAAAAGATGCAGTTTTTAATGTTTTATTATTCAGTAAAGTATGAAGGATTGTTATAATTGTCTTCATGGACGTATTATTATAGGATGCAGCAGGGTTAAGTACTTAAAACTATTGTCCTAAACACCTCTGATCTACCAAAGCTATAAATTTCATCAATTTTCTACTATAAGTACTCCAGTAATTTAGCATCAGCGAATGACTCCCAATTATTGACAAGGAAATTCGCTTCCTTCGAGTTTCGTAACTAAATTTCATTTCACCGATTTCCCCAAGAAGTATTTCGTAAATCTTTTTCGTGTTAAAATTTTTTTAACAGTTGCCGAAGTTTTCCTTTAGAAAATACAGGCATGTAATCCACTACAATCAACCTATCACATATTTTTATGTACAGTACAGTATTATACTAAGCGGAAGTAACTAAAACATTTAGTATTTAACTGTAAGGCCGATTGAATTTGACACCATACTGATTAAATTTTTCGGCATGCCAATTTTTCTTGTGATACGGAATAGAGACATTAGAATTCTCTACGCTGTTTATTAGTTTTACTTCATTAGTACTGTCAACTACGGATGGGAAACAGGAATGCTATCAACAGCTGTCTATCAAGGTTCCACTTTCATTTAAGAAGAATCTCAAGTTGCGACATGCTCTAGTTTCATTTCGCAAAATGCAAAAATGACATATGACAAGCTCAGTTGAAAGCAGAAGAAACTCACCCAGCTCTTTCCATTTATCGTTTGTATCCAAAATAATCGAAACATTATCTAATATATTATGAGGGAGATCATAAATGAATACTCTTCGGATACGGTCCCGTGGGTTATACGCAGCCATTTTGGACCACGATACTGAAATACTGATGACAAATAAATGCCAAATGGTTGCACTACACTATACTCCAGCCTAGCATACAAGTGTACACATATTCTTTGTAGTATTTTAAAACATTTCTTCGCTATAACAATGTTTTATTTTTTATATTTTCCTGCACCAAAGTAATTTTTTCACATTTTATATTTAAGATTTCAACAGTGAATGTTGCACAAAATATAATTTTGGTTACGATACGGTAGCGAATTAATCCTTTCAATAGATGTCGCTTTTGTTGCCATGGAAATGGAGTTTGTTTATGTGAGTTACAGGTTTGGAGTATTTGCGAGAAAAATTACAGTAATGTATTTTATTTTCTAGGTACGTAAGTAATCAGTCATATGCTTCTTAAAACTTGTTATTAATTCACTTTGAAACCTCTACCTGTTCCGCATTTATAAATGTTTGTATGGCGAAAACTAGGTGATTCGGGAGCGAAAGCTGAACTTCATGGGGCTCTTTACTAAGTTAACGTCCTGGCTAGGAATACGAAAAAAAGAAGCAGGAGTGCTTGTCGTCGGTTTGGACAACAGTGGGAAGTCAACAATATTAAACCATTTTAAACCTGAAGGACATAAAAGTTTAGACATCGTACCTACTGTAGGCTTCAATGTAGAAAAATTTAAAAGCCAAAATATTGGATTCACAGCATTTGATATGTCCGGACAAGGCAAATATCGTAACTTATGGGAACATTATTATCATGATGCTCACGGTGTTATATTTGTAATTGATAGTAGTGATGAGTTACGTCTTGTTGTAGCCCGTGATGAATTAGATATGTTGTTGCGCCATCCAGATATCAAGGATCGCCAAATACCAATCCTGTTTTATGCTAATAAAATGGATGTGAGAGGAGCTTTAAGCAGTGTTAAAGTTTCAACTACTCTTGGGCTAGAAAATATTCGTGACAAACCATGGAATATTTGTGCTAGCAATGCCTTGACGGGCGATGGGCTTCAAGAAGGAGTAGAATGGTTGACGACGCAAATTAAATCTTCAATTTCAAAGAAATGACAGCTGACATCAAATGTTATGAACGTAGACACCCACTGTGCCTTTTTAAGTGCATCAACATTGCACCCTTTTACTCATAAAGTGTACTCACAACTTGATTGGAATCATGTTGACATTTGATAATGTAGCACGAGATTGTTTAGCTTACTATTTATTATACACTGGATTCATATTTATGCTGATAACAATTGTAACGTGTGCCATTACTTCTACGTTGTAACTCATATTTCAGTTAACAATCGGAGAAATACAGTAACTAGGTGTCGTTTACATTAAAAGAGTATGAGTACTCACAATCTGTGTGTCATTGTTAAGATGTTTCTTGTTTTATAATAAATTCTGCCTTAATATATCACACAGTATTTGTCTTTATTACGATGGAAACATCCTTGTATCGTCGCTGTGTTTGTGTGTGATGAATGATGAGCTGTTATTGTCTCCATCATTAGCCACTAACTGCCGCCCTGTAGGAATTCCTCTAAGGTGGGTTTACCCGCTCATGCAATTTATGTAAATTGGTTGGCGTAACCAAAAATGATGTGTAAACAATGACTTGTGCAAGCCAAACGGACGGCATGCACTGATTCAGTTTATTTACAGTAAGTCAACTTTTAAATGACTAGCAGTGTGTTTAAGCTTATTTCCATGGCAGCAGGTTCGATACTGACTGCAGTTGACAGCGTCTTTTGAGTAAGAAGGAATCCCCAAATATGCTTTCCGTCTGATGAAAGTGGTGTGTACGATGGCACAGCTGTAGGTGAAGGTCCTTTTGTACATCATCATCTTCATACCCTTATCCACCCCCCACACTACCATACCACTGCCCCGAGTGCTTCCAACTACCTGCATTCCTGAAATGGACCTAAAGAGCTCTTCCTCCCCTCTTCTCATTACGTGTCCATACGCTATAGGATCCTAACTAATTCTCCTGTAAGGGTCCCTACATTCTACGTCCCTAGTCTAAGAGTAGCCCCTTCTGTAGATGAGATTGCTCTGAGTGGGGGCACCCCAGCCAGGCATCTGGACCCGCAGAAATATTAGCTGAATTGTCTGAGTCTGCTTAATTTCAGTGATCACACGAGAATGTAATGAGAAGAGGGGAGAAGGAGCTCGTTAGGTCCATTACAGGAATGCAAGTGGCTGGAAATACTCGGGGCAGGGGGGACCAAAACAGGCGTAAGAATGTGGTAGCGTGTGTGGTTGACGGGAACCTGGTACCTGGTGGGAGATAGACGAGAGAGGAGGGCTACAACACGCAGATCTGAGATAAGATGACAATGACGTGTTACGTGTATTTGATACAGCAAAGATTAGAAAGAAGAAACCACGTCCAACATTGCCCTTTGCATTTCCGGTGCCTAATTTTCTGTTCAGCTCAGCCTTGCGTAATATGTTGATGTTGTAGTGCAGACTGGATAAAAAAAATCAATTTTAAACATTAATATACTGCCCAAAATATTATTTACAAATTAATTTTCGGCCTTAATTTTATGTATAGCAATGTCATACAGTATATTTGAATACGCGCCATAAAAAGATTCGACCGATCGAAATTCTGAACGTTGACAAACGCCATTAGCAGAAACACATTTAACGCATGCGCATAGCTCCATAGGGGGCGTGGCGTTCTGTAGACACGCTAGCTGCTAGCAAGGGTCAGCGTTGCCACGCGAGTTGAATGTCTTCGGTTGCTGTACAAAAGTGGTTTTTATCGCCGATGTGAAATCCGTTGGCATCCGTTCCATCAAACCATGTTCAGCTTCATCAGGGTGGTGTTTTTCGTCGCAATTCCATCTCTTCTATTATGCGCACATATTTTTGCTAATCCAATCAACAAAGATTTAGTAAATAAGAATGTCGAACGTAGTGTCGACTTAACATCTCAGTTGGTAAAGATCCAAACAAAAATCACATTAGAAAATGCAGGAAAATCTCCAATTACTACTTTCATATATGCGGTTGAACCATCCGTTTTGGAACATTTATGTTTCATTGGGGCATCGGTAAGACCAAATTCATTATTTTGCTTCTTTGCCGGGCAGGTATATACGGCCTTTAGTTGTATAGCGGTGGGTATGGGGCTCCTAGCCGCTGTAGACAGCAAGCCTAGTCTAGGTGACTTATAGCGAATGATACAGTACTTTTATTGCGAATTAAGATTTTCTTTGATAGAATGCTAGGCCTTCAACTAGTTAAAAACAATGCAATATTATAATTTTAAGATGACCAATGTGTTCTTTGGCAGTTAGTGCTACAAGAGTTTGATCGTGTCCACAGTACCACAGGAAGACCTTCTGCATGAATCAGAGATGAGTACGTGTCAAATGTATAAACTAATATATATGCTATAAATACGCCCAATGTCGGCGTGAAATGTGAACGTTGTTGAAACTGCATACAAAATATTATTTGATCGTACAATAAACTAGTTTGATACTGAGATGTGATAGGAGAAGATACGAGTATACAACAGGGTCCTGCAAAGCATGTATTAATGTTACAACAGGTGGATTATCTAAAGGATAATTGGCTTTAGGGATGACAATATTTGGCTTAATAAACCCAAGGGAGGGAGAGGAGAAGGGAGTTAATAGATTCAAGCCAGTTCACAGATGAGGCAGAACAGATCATAGCTAGTTGTCTGTTGCACCTGTTCCCTGTATGTAGTCATATGTGCTTATATAAATAACAAAGTTTGGAGCATTAAATTGAAATAATGTTCTGCAGAAACCTGGAGTAGGCGGCGGCAGTGAGGACGATGGAAAAACGCATTTGGCACTTAAACCAATAAATATAAATCAATACAAGTAGGTTTTTTTCTTTCAAGTTCATATATTAATCTAACTTGTTAATAATATATTGGTTTTGTGACCCATGATAGCACGTACGGATTCTGGGAAATAACTCTTCCTACTCCACTGGAAGCTGGTCGTACGACTGGAATTGAAGTCGAAACTGTCTTTAGTCATTCCCTTGTTCCACATCCGTCGCATATTACGCAGAGCGAACGACAACTAGTTTCATATCGTGGAAATCTTTATCATTTTTCACCCTACATTACCAAAAGCCAGACTAGTAATATCGCCTTAGCATCATCAAACGTTGAGACATTTACGAAAACGAAACCATTTTCTCATTCTGATACTACTATTAATTATGGCCCATATGAAAGCATCGATCCTTTCACTCAGGTATGACACTCAGTATTTTACTTTTATTGTTTTAAGTTGTAGACTGAATAGAAATTTCATTTTCAGGCAGAACTCTTCGTGCATTATGAGAACAATAATCCGTTTTTAGTACTGTCAAATCTTGAACGTATTATCGAGTTATCGCATTGGGGAAACATTGCCATTGAAGAATCTGTCGATTTGACCCACAAAGGTGCCATTCTTAAAGGTTCATTTTCACGCTATGAATATCAACGAGAACAAAGTGGTGTCTCTTCAGTCAAATCATTCAAAGTAATTTTTAAATGTTAATTTACTTTGGCAATTGATATAGTCTTGTGTGTAAAACTTGTGGGGTTTCTTTTGGTCTTATAGCAAGTATTGCCTGCTGCAGCAAGTGATATATATTATAGAGATGAAATTGGCAACATTTCTACAAGCCATTTAAGAGTTCTTGAAGATGCGGTGGAGATTGATCTTCGACCTAGATTCCCACTTTTCGGAGGTTGGAAGACCCATTATCTGTTGGGTTATAATCTACCAAGTTATGAATATCTGTTTAACAGTGGTAAGATCCCCTATTAACAATTTTAAGATAAATCCGTCATTCCCAATTCAGTAAAAGAAAATGCCTGACCAAAGATATTATTTATAACTTTGCTTCGCAGGTGAAGATTATGCTTTGAAAATACGCTTCATCGATCATATTTTTGATGATATGCTGATTGAGCATGCTACTGTGAAAATTATCTTGCCTGAAGGCTCACATGACATAACGGTGAAAATGCCATATGATGTGGATCGTGCACCTGACGAGCTGCATTTCACTTATCTAGATACGAAAGGACGTGTCGTTGTAATATTGCATAAAGAGAATTTAGTAGAGAATCACATTCAAGATTTTGAGGTAATTAATATTTTGATACGCATTGTGCGTTATTTCTGTGTGACTGACTTCAAATTCTTTCACTTTTTTTGTAGTTACATTACAAGTTTCAGAAGCTTCTGATGCTCCAAGAGCCGTTACTTGTTGTGATAGCTTTTTATTTGCTTTTCCTTTTAGTAATCATTTATGTTCGGTTGGACTTCTCAATTTCACCGGTATGATTTTACTCATCACCTTTTAATTTGTTTTTCTGTGCGTGTTTCAACTCGCGTAATGCTTTATGACACCATCATTAGGATAAAGTCAGTGAAGGTAAACTACGCATTGCGAGTATGTGTGAACAAGTTCAGCACCATCAAGACAAAGCCTTCAATCTTTATCAGCAATTTGATTCTGCCTTTACCAACTTCAAAACCAGTAAAGACAATAGTGCCTTTCAAACGAATGTTAAAAAATTAAATGCCGAGCACAAAACTCAAGTTCAGGCACTTCAAGAACTGCAAACTAAATTAAAGAATGAAAATTCTGATGTCGCAGATAAGGTAATGTGTAACAATCGTTACCGCGGTATTTTTGGATATCCAATTAAAATTCTTAATATTTGCAGGTTAGTGAATTACTAAAGCTTGATAAACAACTTAAAGAGCTGTATGCGGTGCAAACCATACATACTGAAAAAGTAGTAAGTGGCAAAATGAAAAAGGAAACTTACATTACGAACCAGCAGACATTCGATAACAAGAAAGATGATTTAGTAGATAAAATGAATGCAATTGTCAATTCCCTGTAAGAATAAATACGGGCATTTTACATACGTTTCAAACTCTTGGATTACACTTTAATGATCCAAGGAAAATTTGATGCAGCATCCTTGAACAAATTTGTCATCACTTCGAATTTTCTATTTCCACTTGTTACTAAGGTAGCTGCTGAAAAAAAAATAAATAAATGAAATATCTAAAAAAAAAAATCCACGATTTAATTTCAGTGACGTTTCAAACACTGAATCGGCTAGTTTTGAAGCATACCCAAATTATGATTATAGTCCATGACTATAATTAGAAGTTCAGCTAAGGAGAACTGAAAAATATCTTGACAAAGACGGGGGTTGTCAATGTATATTCAACAACTTAACAGAAATTCATCAAGATCCAAAGAACCTTCAAGCACAACTGCTGTGGTCTAAACATAGTAAAACTGACGTATTGAAAGTATAATTCACAATGTTAACATGAAGGGAAACAACCCTTAAGGCCCAAGCTAAAGGCAGACGTTTGAAAATATCAATTGTGAATACTTAAATAGTCATTTCAAAAGGAAGGTTGTATGTTTTGCTTACCTGGTGAACTACCGACGTTGATACTGAGACAAGCTTCCTGAAAACACCACTTTAATCTTCAGGGGTAATGGGCAGTGTGTGTTTTGTTCCCGGTCGCAAAAATTCAGTCTTGGCAGCAATCATTCAAATCAATTATATTTTAAATAATTACATGCAATTTCAATAATCTGGTAAGAAAGTATAAAGTATTTAACTAGTAACCAAAATGTGTTGTGCTACTATCTAAATTCTAACAGAAACACTGCATTTACTGTGCAAACCAGAAAAGGAAAAAATGATAATAGACAATGCCATTCTTCCCTACTGCATCTTTTCACTACGCAGTCAGAAACAAAATGTTTGATTCTTGGCTGAAAATAGAAAAAAAAAGCATGAAACTATACTAAACATGGACAGTCGATGATGAAAAAAAATTCCTTAAACTGCCCCTTAAAAATTTACAAACTTACACTGGATCAGTATACAACTAGATAGATCACTTTCAATAAACAGTTTAAATAATTATGACTAATATATTTACAATCTACTTACAAGCCATCAGTAGAGAAAACAATAAAAAGAGACCAAGTGTGACATCAACTTGATAATTCTTCACACTATTAAAGTACCTTACATCTTACGGGGAGATTTGATTGTGACCCCTTTACGTCCAACAGAGTTTCCCTTCTTTATTTTATTGCCGCGGCACTTTTTGGGAGAATTTGGTGATGTATTCTCACAACATGGACAGCTACGTTTTTGAGCCAGTTTAACACTCCTTGAACTAACTCGCCCACGAGTTGTTTGCAGAGACGACTCTGTGCCAGAAGTTGGTACTTCTGGCAGGAGCAAAGGCATAGTGACGTCTTCCGCGGTGGCATGACTGCAAACGAATTCATTTTCAGAAGTACTATTAATGCTATCTAATGTTTCACTGACTGTCAAAAATGATTCTGGATCTTTCCTATCTTCTACTTTGGAGGAGTTTCCAAGTTTCTGATGATCTGAATTCCCCGATGTAGACGATCTTGTAGCTTCAGACGAGTTTTCCGAACTCTTAAATGGCAATTCACATCTAGTTTCCATTAAATCGAGATCTGGCATCTGACGCTCACAGTTGTTTTGTACAAGGTTTAATTCTTTTGACGGTTCACTTATTGAACTGCAGCATTTGTTACCTTTCTTCATTTTTGCCATAAGTTGCAAACTTTTCTTGGCATGCTTCTCTCTAGGCGACACAGCAAACCGTGCTGGAGTTGGTCTCTGAATATAGCTATTTAGTAGATCTTCTCCCCTCGGAATGTCAATGTCGTGAACCGCTAACAAATGTTTTCGAAGGCCTGTTGTGGTCGACAGGACCTTGTGACAATGTGGACACGTCTTTTTCACAGTCTTCGTCTTACACGTCTTTATTGTACTACCATCTTCCTTGAGATTAGCTTCATGTTCAACTATAGATGAAGAGTCACCACTATCAGTGGGCTGTAAACTGACAGATGGAACAGTCATTATTACAGGAGACAATTCGTCCAAAAGATCAGTTATGGAAAGGTTGTTTGATAAGGAACTGTGTGTGCTCATATCAGTTTTCTGTTGGGATTCCGATGGTAATAAACTCTGAAGCGTGGGTGCAACGAAGGAACATTGGGTTTCTGCAGAAATACTACTGTGAACTTTGGAATGAAATACTTTTTGGACATTACTTATAGAATTAGTCCTTGGTGTTGGTAACACATTGATTGCACCAAGTTTTGGGAGGAACTGAGAATCATTATCCTTTATTCGGCTTGTTCCCAAAGCTGAAATGCTTTGAGACGTGGCTTCTAATTTATGACATCCAAGCGTTGGCTGGGCACTTGGCATCCGAGCACCTGCCAACGTTACGGATGATGTCCCTAAACCAACTAACGAGGGCTTCAAGTTGACCGTCTTAAGACCGTTCATCAAAGACATATTCCCAGAATTTGAAGATGTTACCGAATGACATGTAGTTTTAGGTTCTGCGGGTAATTCTTGAATGGATTGTGGTATGGATTTCAACATTAATAATTTGGGTGCTGGCACAACTTTTGGCTGTCCCAAATTACGAATTATCGTCGTAGTAACAGGTACAGTGCCTACGAAGGGTTGAGCGGTCGTTTGAGATGTGAATTCTATTAGAGCTTTCTTGGTTGCATAATGGTCTGATTCTGAAATACTGACACCTGATGAAGTGATTGTTGTTGGGGAGTGCTTGGATGGTTGCCTATTTTCTATAATTCGTGATTGGATGGTATTCCGTGGAGCAGCACCTGCAGTAGTTTTCTTGCTAAAAATTGCGAACTTGGGCGTTTCTCGAATACGGTTGATATTAAGGCTCTGAACTGCTGGCGAATGACATTTCTTGACTAATGGAATAGTCTGTAAAGGACTTTTAGTTGACGAGTTTACAACTATGTTAGAAGATCCCGAAGTCGCTCCTGAAAGAGTGGCTAAACTAGTGATGGGGCTGCTGTTGCCCAATGAAGAGGGTGTCACAGTTTTGGCAACTACTACAGCAGGAGAGTTTGGGATAGAAGTAACTGTAGAACATACAACTGGGGACTGACTGTTGTCAATTGCAGTGTTGTTCAACTTTGGGTCTTCATTGTCAGCCTTACGATAGCCCATCACACCATGAGCGCTACGAACAGATACCCACTTTCTATCCTTTTTTTGTGTGAAAACAACTTTACGGTTATTAACCACTTGCGACCTAGACTCCGGAATCACGATGTGAGCTTTAAATTCTAATTTTCCGGGACACAAAACATCGCTTACTGACCGACTAGATGGTAATACTACAGAAGAACTGTTTGCATCTGGCAATAAAGTACGTGCCTCGTGCAATTTTGAAGAGCCACTACGAAGCAGTGCTTCAGCCAACAGAGATCCAGTCATTTGAACGTGACTCGCAACAGATTCTTGGTTTGAAGTGTTCTGTCCACGTGCTCTTGTCTGACTTTGCATCTGGTATGTGCCCGCCGATTGAGTCTGAAATACGTGTAATTCAGAAGGGCTATGATATAAGGTCTCTTGTGTCTGTATTCCATTGAATGGCTGATTAACCATGCCTTGTTGTAAATTTTGTTGAGAAGTCAAGCGATGGTCCATCGATGTCGGTGATGACTTAGACCGCTGAATAATTGTTGGTTGGGTCATCAACACAGCGGGTGTGGAAAGTTTTAATGGAATTTGTTTCCCTCGCGATAACACAGATGAGGACAACATGTTTCCAGAAGTGACTGTTGTGCTGACAGACTGAGGCGGTAAACTGTGCGCTGGCATGGAACTGTGACTTTGTGTAGGAGTAGAAGCTAAAGATTGTACACTGTTTGGTCTTGTAGAGTTAGCTTGAACAATTCCAGTGACTGGTTTGTTGATTACAGTAATCACAGACGAACCGTCGCTCACAACCGTGCTAGGAATCTTCTGGGCATACTTCAACATTCCCAAATTTGAATCTTTCATGGAGACAACTTGCTGAGATGTGCTCGATAAAGTTGATACTGGCTTTACAAAATACTTTAGCGATTGGTGACCCGCATTAACATTTTCTACATGCTGTCCTAATTGCACTTCTGGAGGTCGTGGAGTTCTGAAAACCACCTTTGAGGGTGCTACAGTTTGCAGTAATGAACGTGGCCTCACTGTAAACGTATTCTGACCACTTTGCTTAGAAATAACTACATTCTTTTCCGGCAATCTAACTGGTGCTGAAGCACAAACGGGTAACTTTCCAGTCTGGATTGGAGATTGCAATGGTATGTGAATAGCATGAGTCATCTGTAATGGTGCATTAGCTTGAACATTTGTGACTTGCGATGAAGGTGAAGGATTTAGAGCAACCGACGGTTGCACAATTTGCATATTTCCTAATGGATCTATTTGAATGTGTGCTACTCCCACATTCAGAGCATGTCCATTGTGAAGTTGCGATAATTCCATCTGAGATGGTTGTTGGGAATTCTGTTGAACGACAATATTTCCAAAACTAGGTTTCATCTGCTGTAGACCTGCCTGAGAAACTGTTGAATTTGTTAGTGGTAATGCATGCAGCACATGACTGGGAGTAACAGCAGCGTTGCTTACAGAAGGCGATATCATGGAAACTTCCGTCTTCTCAACGGTAGGCAAGGTAACAAGCACAGGCTGATGGGGCATAACTGTCTGCTTTCGTCCTGTCAAAATATTTGGCGTACGAGGCAATAATGATGCTGTTTCGACTTTAGGCGAAGAGTGTAGAGGAGTGTGTGACTGGTGTGTGGAAGCCACCTTTGATGATGCAGATGTCCAAGTAACTTGGGATGTCTGTGGCAGTTTAGGAGATAAGGCCTGTAGTGCAATAATGTGTTTCGGATCAGTGTACATGTGATCAAGCACAGCGGAATGGGGCTCTGATGTTGTGAGAAACGTCACCGAAACACTTCCTGGAGTGAGAGACACTTCTGACGCAGAAGTTACAGCAGGAAGCACACTTTCTTCACATGAAGTTTTTGCTGTTACATAAGTTAAGGAGGGAATCTCATTTGGAACGTAAGATGTAGTAAAAGGTTTAGTTGTCACATCTAACGACGAAGTGGTCACATTTAAGGGCAAAGTCACTAAATCACAGGCCCCGCCATAAGTAGACATGGCAATTTGGCAGGCATCTGTTGAGTCTAGGACTACTGGTGTTGGGGAATTGCCAACAACGGGATACTCAATAACCCCGGTAGATATACAGTTATCATCTACTGTTTCGATTTCAGAATTGTCTTCTGAGTTAACGCACGACGGTTTAATGGATGCAAGGGTTTCAGGGGATATATCCAAAGTTTCAGCAACTAGACTTTCTAGAGTAAGTGCTATTGGTGGCTTATCTTTAAATGGAACTAAATTTCTTGGGTCCCCTCTTACGTCTAAAGTTTCGGCAACAAGATTTTCAAAGGCTGTCGAGGACGCCAAGTGTTTGTTGAAAGGCGTTACTTTGCTTCCAGGAACTTCATTAGTAAAAACATTTATATTCGACGATTTATCAATGCATGGCAATGAATCGCGATGTTTTAAATTAGTATCAGAGTGGCTACAACTATAACTAGCTACTGGGTTTGCTAACGATGTTGTTATTAGAGTACTGTTAGGGCCAACCTGTGTCTTTCCTACTGATGGGTTTCCATTCAACTGAGACACTAGAGAAAATTTAGAAGTGTGTTGCAAATCACTGTCCCTTTCAGTATCTAAATTAAAAGCTCTTACGGCACTGTCAACTACAGCAACGACCTGTTCTCCATGACTTTGCTCAATAATTATGTGACCATCAGTTTTATCAGGAAGTGATGACATCTCGTCGTAACCGACTTTGAGATTTATTGATGTCTGTAACTGTTCTGGGGACTTGACATCCTTAATTGACTGCTGTTCTTCTTTGCCAATCAATTGGCAGGTGAAAGTGTTAGATATCATTGATGTAGACTGCTTTCCGGAGGCATCTGCTTCCATAGAATGTGTTGGAGATTCTTGCGTACAAATAAGAGTTCCATAGGTTTTGCCTTCACATTCCATACGAACAGGATTATGTGACTCATCGCACACTTGAGTGCTTAACGTTGGAATTTCAATCGTTCTCAAACCCTCTGGTGACGTTGAGGCGACAGAATGGACTACAACAGAAAAAACGCACTAACGTTAGAACAAATTCCCAAACTAAATCTCTGCTAAAATTGCTAACCTATGTGAATAGCAGCTACCCCTCTCTTCTCTAAAGAACTTGAGTTCTCGGCAACTATGTCAACGTTTGAAATATTTTCAATCAAACAGCTACCTGGCACTTTGACACTAGTGACGGTAGATTCAGTACTCGGTGACTTCTTGTGAACTGTTTCTGGATAATCTTTTGTTCTAATCTTGGATATAGTGTGTCCATCTGAATCTGAAGGTTTTGTTAGAGATAATATGTGCCGATCATCAAGTTTATCAATTACAACAAAAGGGATTAATTGTTTACCAATTATTGAAGGGAATACAGTCAACTGGCCTATTTTTGAAGAATCGGTTACAGGTGTTGTAAGATCAGTCGTCGTCACATGACACTTCTTATCATTATCACTACTTTCCTTCTTAGTTGTTTGAGACAATGAAACACTTGGCGATGGTGGCTGAGAAACTGGCTTGTGTTCATTTGTTATGGTACTGCAATTACCTTCGTTAGCTAGCTTTGATGCTTTAAAGGAATTGCTGCTGATTAAATTACCAAAATTAGGTAACTTGTGACTAATATCTTCCAAAACAATACGGCATGTACGTAACATATTGGGCGACGTGGTCGCCTTCGCACATGAAGGGCTCAATGTATTGATGTTTATTTTATCACTTTCACTGATGTTTTTCTGCACATTAGTTTC
Source organism: Trigoniulus corallinus (assembly GCA_013389805.1). NCBI lineage: Eukaryota > Metazoa > Arthropoda > Diplopoda > Spirobolida > Trigoniulidae > Trigoniulus > Trigoniulus corallinus. The sequence continues at coordinate 4,853,556 of JAAFCE010004209.1, read as the reverse complement.
ATTCTCGACAAAAGTAGACACCCTCTCATCATCTTGTAACGAACAATCTCCCCTTATAAGTTGTTTTTCATCATTGGGGTATATCAAAGTTTCCGAAGCCATGTGAGCTGCACAATTAACATATGTCAACGCATTTTCATCTTTGGATGATGTAGGAACATTTATTACATCCTGTGTTTCAGTTGCGATGTAATCTACGCCTTTGTCTTTAGTTAATTCGGGCACACCAAGAAGGCTATCAAGTTCGCACTTATTCATAACTGGTTCCATGCCATCGACTGATTTTGCCGTTGTGGTTTCTATATTTTGATGAACCATATGGTGATTTGCACTTTCACAACGCACAGTGTTCTCTTCTTCCTCTGCGAAAGCATCAGGACCTTTGGTTGCGTTATAGTCCATATTAATGTTGGGCTCGACGGAAACAACATTCTCGGTCACTATTATATCCATAACACAATTATTGAAATCATCTTTCGAATTCTCAAAACATGGGTTCTCATCCTCAACAACAGAAATAAGGTGAACGTCACGTTCAAGACAATTGCTCAAATGACTATTAGCTTCACGTGTCTGTAAAGGCGTAGAGTGAAAAGGGCCTAATCGTTTTAATCTTGCCTCAATCCCTACACTTTTATCATCACTTTCTGCTCTTAATTCTCGTGCCGACTGAAGATATGACAAGCATAAAGTACACAAAGACTCCCAAGGTATGTTCCATGACAACCAGCGACACCGAGGTCCTTCCACCAAAATGCAAAGATCATGCAGCAACTGTTGTGAAACACCTTGTATAGTCGAGTCTAGAATGCCATTGGGAACATGAGTCATATACCAAGGTGGCACTTGCGGTTCACGGCGACACAGGCCCTTTTCTATACAATAGCATTCTCCAACACATGGGTCCAAACGTGTAATATTATGCAGTCTCCAAAGTGGCGTCTGGAATGCAGAATATCTTTGCAATTGAGTCAAACGATCGACAGTCGGCTCTAACGAGAAGGCTGTAAGGAGACATTCTCGTGCAAGACTAGTCTTTCCTTCAGTACCTATAAATATGCAAGCAGGAGTTATAAGTACATACGTAAAGATAAATAAGCAATGGCTTTACAACAGTCTAATAAGTTCTGACATTAAATTTCTATCGTATTTGTTGCATTTTGCTCATCTAATATTTCTTCAATCCTACGATATATTGCGAAAGACAACATAAAAGTAAACTTACTTAGCAAAGACGCTAATTTAACGTAGATTCCTGACATATGAGTTTCAAGTTCAGCTACAGCAACTCTACAATCCACTTGGCGTGCATATTCCAGATTATTAATATCGATCGTTAACGCATGGACATAAAGCGTTAAATATAGAGGCAGTAGGACTCTACCAAACTACAAAAAAAATAGTAATATGTGATTCAGCATAAAAATAAATTTTACTGAAATACGTTTGAGAAGGAAATAGCACCTGCTCATACAACACGTCAACCAAAAGATAGAGGTGAGCGCTTGTGGATGATAAGGCTCCAAGCTTCTTAGCCTCAAGTATAACAGTGTCTAACCTAGTCTTCTGTTTGAAATGTAGCCAACACCACATCTTCATTAAGGACTGGAACGAAAAATAATTGCTATTAAAAACAGAATGACACCATCTTTTTCACCCCCTAAAACCTGTCAAAGGCTTGGATGAAAGTCCTTTAAAATATCACCTGTCGTCTATTATAAAAACTAAAGATTTTAATAAGCTACTTCAAGAGTTGATTTAACAGACAAATCTGAACGAAATTTGGAGATTTTATCAAACGTCGAATACGCATTAGGGTTAAGTAGCTATTTTTAAATGCCATGTATACTATTGCAGTTTGTTACAATGGCCTCTGTTATCCATTTCATGCAATGTAACCTCAAAATTCATAACCCACTTTTTCATTTTCTAAAGTAATAAACTGATATTGTAAAGAGCCATTTTAGGAATTTTATAAATTAAACAAAGACAGTGAGTCAATATCCCAATACTGTTAATACACACATCAACCTTAACCACGCAAAAATGGCCCGAGATAGGCAAATAAATGTAACCACTTGAAATACAGAATACGGCTAATTGCATAGAGTGAATGGAGAAATGAAATAAGAAATGGAAAGTAAAGCTCACCAAAGTGCAGCAGTAAGGAGATGGGCCCACTAAGTCTCTTACTAGAAGGATTTGAACAAGACATTCAACGAGTGGTTGAATTGTTGAATTGCTGTTATTCAAAATGTGCTGAACAAGCTGAAACCCGTCATGACATGTTAAAGTTTGTATCTGAAAAGATACAATAACAACTAAATTAAATGCGCACAGATATAAACATAGATCAGTTTACCGATAAAACTTACCACATCTATCATATGCTTAATTTTTCCCATGTTGTAAAGTAAATGCAACGCCGTCTCCGCAAAAAAGTGGTCTTGGCACAAAATGGGACAATGGTGATAGAAAAGGCACAATCGAAGAGCTTCATTTTTATACCCTGCATGGCACAAGAGTTCAACTCTGGCTTGAGGCACAGACCGCGGCTCACTATAACAATTTGTGGTGCATATGTGCTTTCTCAAGAACCAGTCTCCATCAACTTCGCTGCCAATCTTTTGGTTGGAAGCAACACTATCTTGTACAACTTTGGCAACAGTGTCATGTCCCCAAGGATTAGGGAGGAGTCCAGCGAGTGTGCGACATGCTTTACTATGTACAGACGCCAAAATACCACGCAGCTTTTCTCGATCACACAGTTTCACGTCACTCCAGTTCTTCGATAAAGTCAGTCTCACAGTGTTGCTGGAAAGAACAAAAATGGCTTAAAAATTCACCTGAAGTCTAAAAAAACGAGAAAGAAATTAGGGTTTCAATGCCTTACCAAAACAATGCATGTATATAGCCAGATATGTTCTCTTCAGCTCTACAATTGCTTAAGTCCTCCCAAGCCTTACAGATGTAATAAAACGACATATCTTGAAGTCGTCCTAAATATTTATTCTCCAGCATAAATGCTCTGGTTAAGAGGTTTGTTTGCATCTGATATGTTGAATGGGTCATCGTGGCAATCGGGCTCGCTACTTCTAATTGAGAGTTTCTCATCAGCAGCAGCAGCAGCCTAGAAGGACGCATAAAAATATTTAAAATAGTAAAGAGGCAGCAATTTACCTAACGGCATCCGTAATCTTCATATAACATTATCTCCACGAAAGTTTAAAATAAGGAGCTATAATACAACGTTTTGTTATACAGACTATGAACTCGACAATGCCATAAATAGCCTTATTCATATTAATTCTGAAATTAATTAATAAATAAATGTTAAATAATACCATCAGACTTTCCTTTACTTTTAAGTACAAGACGTAGAATGACAAAGACGACAAGTTTAAGTTATTCAGTACACACAGCGGGAAAATACTACCAACTCGACAAATTAATGATGCTCATATTTTTGGACCAATTGTTAACTTATATAAAACAAATGACGGAACTTCTGAATTACACTCCATGTGTTTTTCAAGGCCTACCGCGCTGTAATATACTGAATAACACCTGTTGAATGACACCTTTCTGGAATGCGTACAGTATTAATTACATCGTACTAGACTAGAAAATGTGACTCGAAATTGTCATGTGTTTTAGGTCATTATAGCCATTTCTATCGTATAATGTGCTGTTCTTTCGTAGGCTAGGCAATATCTGCTATCTCAAACATATCACCGTAAATTCAAGATGCCCATTCTTTCTTTCGTCCTCCTCCTCTTCTGTCGTTCTATCTAGAACTACAGAATTGGTGTGGCTATCTGAAACGTATGGACACCCAAATCTGGCATTGGTAGAAATAGGCTAATAGCATTATAACACTAATGATGGCAACCCCCAGAATTAGAGGAAACTCCTTCATACTAGAAATCTACATCTTGCCTTAAAAATTGCAGAGAGTTATAAGACTATAAGGTGACAGACGTTTTAAATCAGTTTACCAGTCTGCACGTCGCGCACATTTTCAAAACTATAGCGCAAAGGAACGGAACGAAAAATTATTATTTTGCTTTTGTCAACGGTTTTCGTTGATGTTTTTCGCATTTGAGGGACATGCTAGTAATCGCAAATTACAACAAAACTGGAACTACCTCTGGTCATTCGGTATTTAGTTTTAGATACTTAAAATACTTTGTTCCTGTTAGCATTACAACCTCAGTCATGATTATTCTGCTCACATACCTCTGTGTGGGTTCTGAGGTAGAATATACAAGGCACACTAGCTAAACGAGTCGTGTCATTTGTCCTGAGTTGCTCTGTTTCCCTGTATATGCTTGATCCTACCATATACATTAGCACCTGACATTAATTTCTAAGCAGGCTATTGTTTATCAACTTGATTCTAAATTACAAATGTCATAATAGGAATTGCCTATTGTTATCCATCATCCAAGCTGCGCTGAATAACCTATTTCTATGAAATGGGCCATGCAACAATTACATACTCACTATTTCGGATGTAATAAAGACTGAAGTAAATATAGTGGCAGCATTAGCATTTACAAGCAGTGTACTTTTTAAAGTCAGTCATTAGAAAATAAACTTGACAACAGAAGTTTCGGGGCGTTGGATGGTAGAAAGTCTCACACTTGCATGTTCCTCCGGATTCTCCTACCCCCCTCCAACACACCAATCTTAGTTTTTCTCTTATCAAAAAATGAGCCAACAATATTACGGCTCAAATCAATAGCACACTAACGAATTTTCCAATCTCTTAGACGGGAAGAGAAAATGACAGAAGGCATTGAGGTAGGAATATTGCTTCTGTGAAACAACACTCAGATTTACAAAGCACTTAATGAATCCTTAAATGGTATTGGTCAACAGACCTCAGTTTCCCTAATGTTGGTCGCAGTCACTTGGTAATGGCAATAGATCATATGTGGATTAGGCATTTAATCTTATGGTCAAAACAGAGTGCAAATCAAAAATAGTATGCCAAAATTAAGACACATACAGATGTAGTCCATCTTTGATGCACTTTCCCGTGACAAACCTCCCAGAACACCTGATTATTTAGTGGTCAAAACTTAAGAGTAGGCAGGACCGCGTTAAGTAGAAAGTGTAGCAGCAGTTCTCATTCTACACCACACGACAGACCCACTGGTAGTGTACTTGTGTCTTGATACGAGGCAGCTGAATCTTGTAAGCCAGTGACTTCGGGTTACAGGAAAAATTCACATATGCTTTCTCTACTTCAGTTGGATGTCCATGCTAACCGAAAATCTTAGATAACGCCCCTCCTATTTCCAAAAGATAAAGTCAAACCAATCAGAAGCCCGATAAAACTGCTTAAACATTTCAATGAATGAACACCAAATTCCCATACAATGACTTCAATAACATTTTTATCATCCCACTGCCAAAACCATTTACGACTTTCCAAACTTCCCATTGTAACTCACAAACTTATCAGGAACTTCGCTGCAAGACACCGTTTCTCTGGCAACGATTTGTTGACAGGGCGGGTCAGTTGACTCTAATCTACATCAGTGGTCTTCAAACTTTGTCGACTCACGGAACCCTTAGAACTATAAGGCTTTTTTTTTCTGGGAACCCCATCCCACCCTTAGAAAAATATATCGCGCCGCTGAGAACGAATCAGCAGCCCAAACATGAAGCTTCTGATTAATTTTCAAAAATATCTAAATGTTTCTTTACGTGTGAGTGAGTGCTTTATAATTTTTATTTTGACTATCACAACCCCCAGGGATATACAACGGAGCCCCGGAGTTCGCGGAACACAGTTTGAAGACCACTGATCATATATCACATTATTACGAGGGCTAATTTTTTTCAAGATCCGATCGGTTCCAAAATGAAAACCACAGTGAAAATCCAAATTGTTTTATTTGGAGCATTTAGGTATACATTTCAGCTATTTCTCTACACAGTCACCTCTCCGACCGAGACATTTGTCATAGCGTGGTACCAACTTCCCTATACCCTCGTCAGAGCGGCAAATTGCGTTGGACACACCAGTTCTCGTCTGATCACTGAAGTTAAGCAGCGCAACCCCAGTTAGTACTGACATGGGTGGCCGCTTGGGAAAACTGGGTACTGCTAATACCCAAAAATCGTCGCATTAGTGTATTGTCTGTGCAGTCTCTTCATAAGAACTATGCTATGGACGGGGTTCTAATGACCTTTGTAGTTGAAGGGTCTTAAAACACAGCCAATCTTTTCAGCCAATTCTATACACTGGTCTGCTGCTCGTTGTCTGAGTCAAACTTCTGTCTTCCTAGCCAGTGTTTCAGCACCCACCATACAGCCCGGAATTAGCTCTCTCCAACTTCCGGCTTGCTCTCGTGAAACGCTGACTTGGAGGACAGAAGTTCAACACAGGACTTCAATGCACATACAGACACACCGTCGGGGGCCAGTTGGAGACTTGACATGTAATTGGTGAATATACCTGACCAGTGAGGACGGAGGCATTTGGGGGCGGGGAGTATCTGCTCCACCAATTGGCACTCGTGCATAGACAACTGTAGCGGCAACAGGATCTTCAAGAGGAATTATCAACAATTCAAGGACCTCAGCCTCGAGAGATGGGGAGATGGAGGGAGGGGCTGCTTTCTAGTCACGGAGGTACGCCCATAACGCTTGAATTGAGGCATTAGGGTCAATCTACATGCTCTTGGCTTGTCTCCCAAGCAGCTCATAGTGTCTTACGTGTTGTCAGAAAAAGAGCGTGAGAGGCAGCATCACGTTGAGTTTTCCAATGGTATGATAAAAAGTAAGCGAGTCTCTCAGGACGGTCAGCTGCGGAGACAAGCAGGACCGGGCAAACGAGTTCCGAGGGCCACAAATTCTCATGACACATATTGCATCTTCATCCTCGAAACGAAACACATGGGATAATGCAAATGTGATGCGGTTGGCCCATTTCGGACGAGAGAGGTGCGCCTTCCGTCGGATGGATGTAAAGCCGTGGCCCCGTGTGACGTACGACGTCATTTGAACATAAAAGAACCCTCTCTACTAGTAGATGAGGCGAAATTTCCAGATGTAGAAGCTCAGTGGAGTGCCCAAACGAACAGTAAGCCAACGATATAATAAGCCATCCACGTGTCCATCCAGCGGGACAAAGATGGGTACCCGATTCTGCCATGGGCGTGAAAAGGGAAATTACTGTAGTTGCTTAGCTTCAACTAGGCACAGAGCATCCGAATGAAATCGTTTGAAATGAAAAATCCTTGGGAGAAAAAGGCCTAGGCCAGTGGTGGCGAATCTGTGACCCACCATGCAATTTTAGTGACCCGAACGAGAATCATATCTCGTTTATCGTCTTATAGTGTGTGAGGCGGAAGGGGACCTGGCGGGCTAGAACCTGCAGACCCGACCCTACCACAGGACGTTCTCTATTTGCTGCTTTAATGAACTAATTTATTCATTATAAATCATAATTCTTTTTATTCATAAAATTAAATAGTGCTTGCACCTAACCCGCGGACAACTTTTTGGTTTTTTTCGTCTTAATGTGACCCGTCTTTAAAAAAAGGTTCGCCACCACTGGTCTAGGCGAAAATACCAATACCTGCCACATCCATTCTAACCATTGTCCTGTAGAAATTCCCTTAAACTTTTCAATCTATATGTGATGCTATAAATAGAGTTTTATCCGCCGTAGGTCTTGGAAAGCGACACCAGGAGAATGCTGTATTTATGCCAAAAATGCGTGATAACAGCAATACTGTATCACTCCTTTGGTAGGTCAGAGGCAAACATGATGACCTCTGAAAACTTATAACAACAAAATTAATGGCAGTCATCCAGGTTTTCTGACAGCCACGAGTTTGTTTGTTTTTTTTTCTAGTCGCTACAAGTTTGTTGTCTGTTGTTCCAAGGGGTAAGTCCCATAAGCAAATATCCGAAATATCCAACACTAACGGGCGTCAAACCACAATACGCGGAGCAGCTTGGCCGACTCCCCAACCCGTTGGTGTAACATAGTAACATAGCTGCGAGGCCACAAAGTTCTTCAGCGCCAAGCTAGTCGAAACCTGAAAGTCAGCGATTAGATAGGTGGCCTGCATAATCCCGCCAGTTTTACCCCGACAAGAGGCCCAAGTTCTATTTATGGGAGGTTAACATCGCACATTCGAAACTACTTCTTACTTTCTTAATACTGAAGTCGTACTTTAGGTCCCCCCCACATTTGAGAGTATGGTAAAGTACCCAAAATCCGTCCCCCCCCCCCCTTTAACTTTCAAGGGGAGGGCTGTAGCCTTCAGAACAGCACATGGAAGCCTTCAGAACCATCCAGTTTACTACTGGCTCTGATTCAGTTGCTTTGTGATGTTTTTAATTATTAAATTTTTCAAAAAATAGGTTTTGTGTAAATTTATTAAATTGTGGAATCGAACCTTAAACAGTTATATTGACACTTCCGAGTAATTTTTTTCATCATTTGGCAATTGATAATTAAAGATTGCTCCTTAAATATTGTGTTCCAGTTGTCAGAACCATGAAGTTGTGGTTGTTTGTTCAAGAGATGGGACTTTTTCATTTGTTATTGCTGGGATCCTAAATCCGTCCCTTTGAAATTCCCAAATTCGTCCCCGGGACGGATTTAGGACCCTCATAATGTATTGCTCTTTTTTTACATTCTATAGTTTCCCAACCTCTTAGACTAGTATTGATTCATATATGATCACGTGTTGACTTTTTTATAATGTGTTTACCACTTCTATGCCTTATTATTATAATGTAGTAGAGCTAAAGTTCTATGAAGAATATCATTCCAAAATTGATATTAGGCTATTTTATTTAAACAGTCAATAAAAAGTTTTCTCTCAAGAAATTTATTATGAGAGATGTCAACTGTGTTTTAATGAAATTTCCCATAAAAATAATTCATAGATGGTAGCTGGAAAGAGGGGACGGAATTAGGGCACCTTTTTAGAAAAATCAAAATCTGCGTTCTTATAAGTTTTTAATTTTTTATGGTTTAGAAAGTTTTATTTAACAGTATCACACTAGCCATACAAGTAGGTAAGGAGTTGAGAAACTTAAATCAGTTTTTAAATTATTTTTCCTGTAAATAATTTTCTCAGAATTGAAGATTTTGCTTAGGGGGACGATATTTGGGCACTTTACCATAACCCCTTCGTCCGCAACCCGAGGTAGGCCGACCTACTTTGACCTCAAGGCATGTGCGCTCTACCTTCCGAGCCCGACTAATTAAAAATACCGTAATTAATCTAATAAACGGCATTTTTTCAAAGGCCTTTTTGCTGCGCCGTTTATTATTTTTTTCAATTTATAAATGGAAACTTTTTAGCTGGACAAGTTTATTTCATTAATTTTGATTTTTGCTGATGCCACTCTCGCATCTGAATTTAATGGCAAAATGAAATTCAGAAAAATAATCAATGGTTCATTTAAAATTTAAATCCTTACCCTAGATTCAGATAACTGTAGAGGTTTAGCCACAGGACGATTACTATCATTCTCAACTGCAGAAATTGCCAACAGTTTAAATGCTAAAGAATACTTTCTCTTTGAAACTTTTCTTTCAACAATATCTGCACTAAAGCTTAGTTTACACGACTGTGACTTATTAGGAAGTTCAACATATCATGTGAATCGCATTGCACCAGGGTCACCCACAGAACAGAGAGGGGGAAGAAAAACCCTGGGGTACACCAGTACCTCTGTTCAGGCATGAGCCTGATTCCTTATTGCAGTATAGTTGCAGTATAGTGCAATAGGTCAGACACCATGCAACATTAAAACTGACAAAGCATTAATTTACCTGCCAAAATTTATATTTTGGTTGTAAAATGTGGTGTTGGGACAGTGTGGTAGGCTGGCATCCCCACACAGGCAACCAGCCAATATTCCTGCGGGTTCCAGGCGCCTGGCTGGGGTGTTCCCAGTCATAGCATGTTCAATGGACCCACGGACCCAACCCTGCCACAGGCTGGATGTGGTGATGATGATACCAGTACCCCTGTGTAGCATTAAAGAGTTAATCATTAAAAAAATTCAAGTTAACTTGCACGATCACTTCCAGACAGTTTTGAAATAAACGGCACGCCGTTTATTATTTTTTTCAGCTGAAAGATGCGCCGGTTATTGGAGGGTGCCGTTTATTAGAATAATTACGGTATTTGACATCATCAATAATAAATACGTAGTCAGCCTATTGCTTTTCGTCCTCAACTGCTTTCCTGTTCATCCAAATTCGATAATCTCAAATAGCATTTTACATGAACGTCGCATGATAAATAAACATACCGCACTTCATAGCTCACAATTAAGATACTCTTGGCTTATTTCGGAGGTTGAGGTAGTTCACGACCCCAATATTATCCCTATGGATCAAGTTTCTAGTTTAATCAATATAACATTGTGATTTTCAGGCAACTGAAACCACGTTTCTCAACTGTGATTACACGAAATATTGAGAAAGGGCCCCAAAACCTCTAACCCTCACAATATCTTTGAAGGTTTAGCCACTAAACAGGTTTCGCATGGATGAAGGGGTAGAAGTATTAAATTATACAAATATTCCTTCAAATTGTAGGATAGATCTTCTGGAATCTTAAGTGTATTGTCATAGTTATTACGAGCTTTGAAACTTGTTGATTAGATAGTAGGCCTATCAAAAAGTAGTAACTGAAACGCAGATGCTCTGAATGGCTAGTGAATCTAGGTTACCATGGAAACTGCAGCTACAAGCACCATCTCAACATTTTCATAGGAATCTTAATCGGCTATCGCAACTCATTACCGCATCACTGTGTGACAAGTGTTAAGGCTTTCGAAAAGTTTCTCCGCTTATTTCCTTCCGTCATTTCTTATACAGACATCGAAGTAAATGCAAGATTCGTACTAATTATGAACATTTCAGTATACTCTTTTTAACATCCAAAAATGGTTTGAAATAAATGGTCAATTGAGGATAACAGCCAAACAAAAAGCAAATCTTTCATGGTAAGAGCTTTTTTCATTCTCTATAAGAGTGCAAGTAATTAATCAACAATAGTAATTTTTCTTCACCTCCTCAAATGTATATACAAACAATCCAATGCCGCATTTATTGTTATGCCTATACTTTGCCAACAATATTAATCAACATCGTTTCTCCGTTGCTATGCTGCCCCGAATACAAGATAATACTCCACTGTCAATAAGTCTGTCAAAACACCCAGTCTTTTCACACCACAGGACTCCAAACTATTTGGGAATAGTCAATTCAAGATTAGCAATAACTTCAGCACAAAAAAAAAACAATACTTTCCAAACAGCGGTGAGAATCTTAACTCCAGCAAGCAACTCCTAACCCTTTTCCCGCCTATGGCAGGATTGGGTACCCATCTTGTCCCTCTGAATGGACACAAGGGTGATTTATTGAACAATGTCTTTCCTCAGCCGGTTGCCGGCCAAAGCTGCAACCCCTATGCTTATTTATCGTCGGTCTACTTTCCGCTGGGGAATTCCCCTGACGCCAGGAGGCGAGCTCCTATTCCTGGAAATTTTGCCTCATCTACCCGTTACATAGTAGAGAGAGTTCTTTTACATGCAAATGCCATCGTACACCACACCGGAACTTTAACCGGACTCTTTAACTTCTCATCCGAAGGAAGGCGCGCACTTGGAGCCTCTCTCTCGTCCGAAGGAAGCCAACCCACTTCAATCTAGTATCGAACCTAGAACCCCTGACGCAGTTACCGAGCACGCATTCATTTCGTCACCGAGGCGGGATAGTTAGAACCTTAACTCCATCCAGTGGAAACGAGGCCATGGGTGAAAAGACCATTTGCTTTCACCTATCATTTTACCTATCATCTACCTACTTCTGCTTCTTGTTTCCTTTACGGAAATGCATCTCGAAATTCGGAAATCAACGTGATGATAGTAGTAGCAAAGCAATACCCGAATAATAGGACAAAGTGAACATGGTAGAAGGTTGTGCAATGGGACATTGTGTAGGGTGAATGGAGGCATAGGGGAATAAGGCCAGAGCTTGCAAACCCAACTCTGTCACGGGTAGAACAAAGCTTGGATGATGCCTGACCATAAAGTTTCAAGAATTCTCTCCGTACAAGTTCAGGTCTGTTGTCGCTACATACATATCAGTAGGGATGCTCTAAAGTTCAAGCATAAAACACGGGGATAATTTTCCTTTAGCTACTGATCTCAAAGTCGACTTTAAGGAAGAATACAAAATCAGGGCGTTACAGTCGTGTCAGCATGACAAATGCAATATAGGAAGATTGAATGAATTCACTTACAGATTTAAAGGAACATCATCACCTCTTTATATTGATTCTCCTGCAAGTCACTCTGTGGCAAAGTTTCAAGAAGGACGAACTTTTGAGCCATTAGTTACGTTACACATTACGCATTAGGATACACTGGGACCTCATCACTCTCTCATTATTTGAATAAATTACGATTTATTTATACATTTTACACAGTTAAGAATCATATCCCACACTTCTCCAAGGATGTACCACTGCTTACTAGATAATGATCCCCTGTTCAAATATTTCAGCAGTTTGCTGCAACTTTATTAAACAGTCAAAAAGTTGGACGAGGGGGTCGAATTAACAAACGTCCTAATGCACACATTGAAACTTCCAAATGTTACCTACCAGCATTATCAACTGCTGATTTATAACTAACTCCGAACTCTGCTGTAGTATGCAGCAATCAAAGTATGACTACAGTATGGCGGCATAATCAAATACGACAGGGAAAGTAGTTGATGGGTGTGATTTCATTCTCGAATACTGTATAAACTTTTTAAATGTGTTGATTCAGGATTAGTCTTGGCGTAAGTTTAAAAGCAGATCAACGTAATAGCAATCTTTATGCAATAACAGCATAAAACTGCAGGGGTCCGCCCACAACATATTTTATAACGATTAATCTGGGGCTCAGAGAGTCCACTCGCCATCCACGCAAGCTGACATCCTGGATAGCCCGGCCAGAGAACAACCGGACCAAAGTTCATTTGAGTGCATCTTGAGAGCCATAGGGGACTATAGTTAGCTATGGATAGTGAATCTGGCTGGCAGCCTTGCCCATTATGCTGCACCTATTAGGTTAATCAAGACTCCCTGGGAAGTAATTCACATCGGGCAACATTGCTGATGAGTTGCACTGAAGAAGGGCTATACTGAATAAGGCATTGTAATCTAATACATAAATTTCTTTAAGTAATCTTCTGTAGTGATGTTATTGACCAAATTTATATTTAAGAAAACTTAAATAAATACAATATGCAATAAAATAATGGATTTATAATTGGCGTAAAAAAATTCAGAAGACATTTAGGAAATCATTTACAACTGCGGTGTTTAAACTAAGTCCAGACAAGTAAGATGTCAACAACATTGGATGCCAAAAAGCACTATATCCCACTAGGATTTTTATCAAAATGTGAGACTCGATATATATCTCAAATTGAAAACTTAGAAAAAGCAACATCTGGAAGATGAAAGCATCCATGTGGAGAGGGAGTCATGGAGTACAATCGAGTTTCTGTCGAACATTAAGGCAAAAGTTCATTTTAAGGGGCTGCGTGAAGAGGGCCTGTCCAAATACATGCCTAAAAACTTTAAACGCCGGATATATTGGCTGATACATATTCACACAAATAATGCTTTAAAAAAATCCTTTACTGACACAAGTCTTTGGTCCCGGTATTAATTAATAACACATCTGCCATTAAACCAACTATGACAATCCGGAAATAATGCCAGTATCTCACAGGGTCTAAGGATGGTAACCGTCCCCTATCGCTCTTACTTTGTACCTTTATATAATTCAAAATATGATCGACTTCGCAACTAAAAGTGAACGGATTGCATCATTAATTGAATAATGCAGAATCCAATCCTACAGTTCAAAACGAGACTACCGCGAATGAAGGCGGAAGATATGACATCTATATACTGTATGTATAAATTTCATGCCTCCTTCACCGTACTGGATTTTGGCAGTTCCGTCCAAAAAGTTCAAAATAAATTAAAGCACACTGCATTTGACTACGTAATTTACACTTAGTTCTACAGCATGCAAGATTCATACAATATTTAATATTTTCATTTAATAGATAATGGAGTATATAACAGTACTGTATATTAACGCTAACGTAAAGACCTATTAAGTGCTAGTGTTATAAGCAATGCAACAGTTGTAGGCCTTCTGATTCCCATTTAATTATGCTTTAAATGCCGTTTAAGTTCTTTAGTAAACTAATTTCCCCTTTAATTTATAAGTTCATACCTATAGCATGATCATTTTACTCATCATAGTACAAGCATCTGAGTCACTTCCAAAAGCAAAGGACGTGTGTACGAAATGACGTCGACTGCCTCAATAAATGAATAACACTGAACGACAATTCATCCGGTAGTATTTCTTACAAAAAAATGATGCATAAAAGCAATATATTTACAATTATACCTTGAAAATGTGTAAAACTTTAACCCCTATACAAATATTCCAACACCTGGAACTTGATGCACACTATCGTTACGTGCCACGCACTTTTCCAATGAATTTCTTACGTTAATTTCGATTCGGTTATTTCGATATTAACTTAAATTTAATAATAATAAACCCGATAAATATGTAAAACAGTCACAAACCTTGACAATTGCCGATGAATTATTTGTTATTTGCGAAATAAAACTAACATTTGTGGTTTAACTTTCACCACCGCCTAGAACAACAACAGTCGGCTCCGCCATGTTTTAATCATCAATCGTCACGCATTCGTATGCTTGAACACTATTGGTTGGTTATTCCAAGGATACCCTCTCATCCGTCTTCTAATTGGACAAGAGACACGTGCTTTTTCGATCGTAAATCGGTTACATGGACAGCGAAGAACGACACAAATAGGGACATTTCTTCAAATACATTGTTGGCACCACTGTATAAAAGTTTCTAACAGGGCATTTAGCACATTAGTCTAGCATGTGAAAACGTTAACTTGTACGCAATATTTTGTTTTCCTTTCGTTTGATTGGTCGTTGGTGTCCGCTAATGTAGCGGGCTAACAGTTTTCGTAGCTGTGAGAGTTCAAATCTCGTTAAGTCGAACAGAGGGTAGGCTATATTATGCTTATACATACTTGCTAGTTTTAAGCTGAAGACAGACGAACGACAATCGTCATCTACAAAATTGTCGGTGGAAATGCAACCAATGCATTTCAATGGGGATAATCAGACGAACGACAGAAATGCAACCACGACAAAAAA